>VWPW01026768.1:90311-127350 GCA_013389825.1 Crypturellus undulatus | reverse complement strand
CGCCGGGACCCGGCGCATGGCGGCGGCCGGGAGCATCACCACGCTGCCCGCGCTGCCCGACGACGGCGGCAGCGGCGCCTTCCCGCCCGGCCACTTCAAGGACCCCAAGCGGCTCTACTGCAAGAACGGCGGCTTCTTCCTGCGCATCAACCCCGACGGCCGCGTGGACGGCGTCCGCGAGAAGAGCGACCCGCACAGTGAGTGTCCCCGCGTGCACCTGCCCGCGCCCCCCTGCCGCGCCCGGCCCGGCCGTGCCCGCTCGCCGCCCTGCCCGGAGCCGCCTCTGCCCCCGCAGCCGCGGGGCCCCTGCCCGGCGCGGCGCTGGCGGGGCCGCGCTGCTCTGCTCGGGGCTTAACCCCGCGGCATGCGGGGCCGCGCTGCTGCCTGCCTGCAGGTGGGTGCCCAAGCTGGTGCCCGAGCCCCAGCCTTGAGTCCAAGCTGGTGCCCGAGGCCACATAGCCCCAGTGTGCCCGGGCGCCGTACGGTACTCGGTGCAGCCCCTTGTTAGCATCTTGTTGCTCGGCCCCTGTGCTGTGGGCCTCTATATACCCGCGGATTAGGTAAGAGCTGAAAGGTGCGCGAGGTTGTCAGCTCGCCATCTTCAACAGGTGTAGTTGCACTTTGCACCCTTTATACTGCTATTATGAATATGCTAAGTATAAAAAAAAAGTCAAAAGTTTTTTTTTCCTACCTCAGGATAGATTAATTCTCCTTATGAATAAAGAGTGCAGAAGTATTCCTATAGAGGAGCTTAGACAGACCTTATAACAAAGCACTGCCTCTAGCAAGGCTGCCTCTGTGGCTTACAGCAACATAGTTACAGTTTTCTTCATTGCTTAAACACCAATAAAAAAAGCATGTGGAGCATCCAGGACCCTCGATAGCTTCTGCCTGACGTGGTGCCTAGTGTCTGCTGTGAGATGGGGACGCTGAGGGGTGTCCGCAATGGGTTGCGGGTACGAAGGCAGCAGTCAGTGCGTTGTCCGAGGAGCAAAATGCCTTTCAGCAGACTACAGAACAGTTTGGCAGGATTCTGTATCGAGTCATTGCTGATGACTTTGGGTTTTCTGATGCGCATGAAGTATTTACTTCAGAAGAGCTGTGAGGAGCTGCCAGGTACCTGCCCATCCTTTACAGTCATCTCTCCTAGTGTGAGAAAACTTGTTATAATGTGTTCACCGTGTCTGCACACCGTGACTGGGTGGTGGGCTGGCTACAGGCTCTCCATGCAAAGAGCTGGCAAGAAGTCACGGGTTCTTATCCCATCCTGGCCCCTGAGTGACGGAGGAGAGGGGGAGTGAAGGATGAGGGGAGTCTGAGACCACAGAGACCAAGAAGAGGAGAAGCAGGTGAGGAGACATGGGGAAAAAAAAAAAAAAAGATGGCAGAAAATATGAGCCCTCTAATACTACTTTCGAGTGGGGAGATATGTTATTGCCAAAATCTCTTTTTTTTTTTTTTTTTTTTTTTTTTTAGAATTCAGAAGAAAGATTGCAGTGTTCCTAAATTCTAGCACTGGCAGGTTAAGGCTCAACCTCAGGCAATTTTACTTGTGACTCTCTGGTAGAAGTGTTCTACATTACATGTCTGATGGGCAATACTTACATGTCAGAGAAGATATGTGGGTAAGGTTAGGATCCTTTATTAGGCTGGACAAACTGGCAGTTTTTCAGATGTGTCCTGCCTTTTTGCCTTTTTGCATTTCCCTGATGCTGGTTGAATGGGAAACAATGTAGTTGGTGATGTGTGATTGGTAACAAAATAATATATTTATTGCCAAAGCAACACTTAAATAACAAATTATTGCACATGGTCTCTTCAAACAGTGATGCCCTAAACAAGACTTTAATTTGCCATATAGATAAGCAGTCTGGTTTTAAACCCGCACCAGTCAGTGAGTGTGCAGCATCCAGCTGGTGCCGGCAATTGTACAGCAGTGTGTTCAGCCTGGTGTAGGCTCCTGTGCTTGGGAAATGGGGGAATCCTTACAGGAAATAAGTCTCATTACGACATAACACTTGCTACCTCACCTCGAGAGGTGTGGGTGTGGGTGTGAGGGTATTTTGGGAAGGTGACATTAGGGGTCATAGCATATGAGTAATGTAGGACTGGAGCAATGTTTCCAGATGTTGTCACTGCTATCAGGTTTTGGTCTTATTCGGTTCTTGACATTTTATTGTGAAAAATGCCCTTAACAGTGTGTGCTGGTGTATGTTTATCCCTAAAGTATGAACCATAGATGATCTTAATATTCACCCCACCTGGCTATAGCTACCCTGATTTATTATCCTTGGTTTTGCCCTGAAAGTTCTTGTTCTTCTTTATCTTGGGACTCCCTAGTTCTCCTCCCCATCACTGCCTCTTTTCTTCAGTTCATTCTGCCAGGGAAATGCTAGTTTTACATTCTTGAGTCTTTGTAACGTGGGTTTTATTTTCCTGTTGAGCCTGTATCTATACTAGAAATTTCAACTCTTTTCAAGATGCTTCTCTGGTAGTGAATTATGTTTGAAAATCTTACTAGTGTTGGTGTTGCCTCGCTCTTTCCATGCCATTCCCCTTTAAGTTTCTCTACTCTTTATAGCTTTTCCGTCATTTCTTCCTGGCCCTCCACTTTGTCTCTGTACATTTGTTTTTCCTTTCTGCTCTCCCCCTTTCGTGTCGCTGATCACTAATATTCTTCTCCTTGTCTCTTTTCTCCTAGTCTCTCTCTGAAACCCCTTAGTTTTCCTACACGTGAATGGCAAATGGTGGGAACAGGTAGAGGAGACTATTGGTTACAAAGTAATGGTTCCGCTGCACAAAGTCAAGGGGCAGGGAACGCCTTGGATCCCCTTGAGCTTTGCTCCCTCTGCTCATCCTGCAGAAAATGCCTTTGCTTAAGGAGTGGTGGATAAGCGTGGGACAGGGGCCCGGGGCTCCTGCACTGCGGCCTGCGCCCTCAGGGCCGTCGGGGACAGCTGCAAGGCTCAGCGCCAACCACCCTCCTCTGGTTGCTCGTGAACTGCTCTTTTTCTTTTTCCTGGAAGAATTCGCTTCTGAGAAGGGCAGAAACCGGCGCTTGAAGCGTCAGCTCTGGCAGTGCAGGGCTCCCACCCTCAGTATCTCTGTGCGAGCGCGTCCCTCACTGCGAGTCTGCCTGATGCTGAAAACTGTGAATGAGTGAGTGCTGCTCTCTGGATCTCTGAAATCCCCTGGTGTCCCTGACAGGTCACGCTGGTGCGGCGTGTGGCTGGGAAAGGCCACATGTCGAATGAGAGGAAAAATCTTTTCCTAAACCAAATTTCAATGCAGAGAAAATATACACCTCAGTTAACTTATAATGCCTTTCTTCGATTAAGTAAAAGAGGTTTTGTAAGACGGCTTTGAGAAAAAGGACTGTAGAGACTTTGGGTTGGAAGCCTAATGAACGGACATTTAAGAGAGATTCTTGTGGAAATCTCTGCTATTCTTAGGATTTAATTGTACAAAATAACATTTGATTAGCACACCCTCATTTTTTACTGCTAAAGGAATTTCTTATTTTAGAAGGTGAATGATCCTTTACGCATCAAAGCAAAATCTAATCCTATGAACAGATGTTTTCATATTTTTTCCCCTTCTGCCTCTAACACTAAGCATGGGTCTTCCAAAATATATATGCCGTTTCATGGGATAGCTTGAGCTTTGACTGTTTTACATTCAGCTAGTTCACTTTGTTTTTTTTTTCATAGTTTGGTCATTTGATGAAGTGCAAGTTTATGTCCTGTATGCTGGGTGAGACTGGCATCATATGAGTCATGTAGCTAGAAGGTAGGACTCTACATGTTACGTGGCTGATACTGCCGCCTCTGATTTATCCTGTGCAGCCCCTTCAGTGAAACCCCTCTTTAGACCCACCCTGGGGATTTACTGAGGTCTTGGTTTTGTGTGTTTTTTTTGCCTTGAATAGGTACTTTTCAGGCAGGCAAGAAGCACAAGGTGCCTTTTAGGTCTACATTATTTAAAATGGAACAAAAGAGTAACGTTTTTGGGGAGGTGGGTGGCATGGGAAAGGGGTGGTCAGCTACTTTTTTTTTCATCTTGTAGAAAAAGCAGAAAGGATGCAGTCTTTCCATCAGGACTTTTAGAAACTCTCCAGAGGTGTCTGCTCCAAAAGTTTGCAGCGTCAGTGACAGGAAGGCCCAGGGAAGGGAACGGGAAGGTTTAGGCATCCGTTCTCGAAAGTGTCTAGTAGCACAGCTGGCTTCCTTCATTGTCCCTCCTACTGAGGAATACTCTGCGTGTGTGTGTGTATGTGTGTATTTATATACATATAAAACTTCACAAGCTCTTTTATTTCATGCCAGACATAAAACAGGACATGCAAGGAATCCCAAGCCCTTCTTGTCTGCTCATTAATATGGTGACAAGGCTCCAGTTTGTCACTCGGAAGGGATTCAGCAGTGTGAGCTTTACCAACATGTCTGAAGCACCGTCTTTCTGCTTGGTAATTGACTGCTATTCTATAAATAGTCTTTAGAAGACATAAAATAGGGCAATAATGATTCAGGATTTTTTTCCTGGAAAAATTCCTTGTATAAATAGTAATTAGTGTTATGATTTTTACCAATATCATATGTAACAATTAAATATCTAAATTGTAATTTGAAAAGAGTATATTGAAGTGTGTACAGTCTTTTGCAGCTACTAGCTTAATCAAGGAGAGATAAAAATCTGATCACTGTGTTTGCAAATGGAATAAAACAAAAACTAAATGTTGCTCAGAAATGAAAAGTGAGGCAGATGCCAGAAAGTGTCTTAGTGTGAGGGTGCCTTTTTCAGCGGTTAGTGTTAAAAGGTTAAAAGGTGCAGCAGTTATGTAGAGCTTGGAAGCTCTCTGCCATTTCAATGTCCCGTAGATGTGGCTGGGACCAATAGCAGGGCATCCTACTCCAAAGGAAATAAGTACCATTGTAGTGGTGAGAGTCGGCTTTTTTTTTTGAAAATCTAGGAGTTCAAATAGAACGCTTGTATCATGCTACTTTACTTTTGGTGCAGAGACCAAGTACTAATGCCTTGCTACGCAGAAATCAGAGCGATCACTCCTGGACCTCAGGTGTAGCTGGTTTTTAAGAGGGAGGTAGCAGAGATCCTGCAGGGAAAGAACATGAGAGTATGTTTCCTTGGCATCTTGGCCTACTGCGCCATGGAAATGCTGCCATAGCCTTTGCTGCGAGGCCCGGTAGGTAAGGTAAGGAGGGAGAGAGGGCCGCGCCGCCCGCCTTGGTGGGGCAGTGCCGAAGCAAGCTGCGCGGCCACGTTCACCGCTGCGCGGCCGCGTTTGCTGCCTCTCGGCCGCCGCGCGTCCTGCTGGGGCGGGCAGCTCCACGCGGGTGCGCTGAGATGGCGCGTGGCACCCGGCGACTTCTCCTCTCACGCCTAAGCAGTTTGCTGCTCCCCAAGGAGCGTGGCGGGCTGCCAGGGTACTGCGGGCTGCAGGTGCGCTAGAGGGCAAGATTCAGCTCTTCAGTGTGCGCATAGGCTTGGGGCCGAAGGGCTCTTTTATAGGTACTTACACAATTTTCTTTACCAAAAAAATACACCATTTTCCTCTTAGCTGTTAATGCACTGATGGATGAATAAGACAAATACAGCTGTTATGTATCTATTTGACAGCATGCCCTCAAATTGTGGAAATGGTCACCAAAATACAATTCTTGCAAAAGCCATCTTGATAATCCCTTACCAGAAAAAAAAGGTACACCCAACAAGTAGGAGATTTAGTAAAGTGCAGCAGAAGACTCCGGCCATTTGTTATCGTGATAAAAAGGAGCCATGTAGTCCTGAACTGCTCACAAACAAAACGATGAGGTAGCTGCTGCCACTTTAATGAACACTCAAAATTTGTACATATCCTAAAGTTCTAAGAAAATGTTTATTCTGTGGTAGAAATATGTTTAAAAAGCAATTTATAGAAGGCAAACTGTATTTGTAAGCTATTTTTTATATAGGATCTCTTTTGACAAACTAAAGAGCATAAATTGAAGTTAAAATCTGTGAGACTGTTTTACTCCGTCTCCCTCTGTCTCTTTCCCTCCCTCCCTCTCTCTTTCTCTCCCCGACACTCTTTTTTTGTTTCTGTTTTATAATGCTTCTTTTGTGTTGCTTACCAAAGATCTTTAAAAGGTCAGCAGATTCGTCTTACATTCTGTGATAAAAGAAAGTGCCGAGCGCACAGAGAGCCGAATAGGAAAGAACAGAAGCAGCGCTGCTTTGGGCAGTAGAATTACCAGTCACAAGGTACAAAAGCTACTGAAGTTAAGCCCAGAAAAATGCTGCCTTCTCATATTCAGTTTCCCCAGAATTGAGGTTTGCTAAAAGTCAGGACCTGTGCATGGCCTGCAGGTTTTGGACAGAGTTGTGTTTATTTATCCTTTAATTAATCAGTCTATTCAATTTTAAATCATAATTTTTTCACTTAGTTCTCACTGTGGAAAGTATTAATATCTAGAGAAATAACATCCTTAAATCTGATCGGTGCATGGAAATTTAACTTTTGTTTTAATAATTATTGTCTAACTTTTCCTCTTTCATAATATCATAGGAAACACATTTTAAAAGTAATTATCCATCGATTTCTCCATACTTAGTCATTACTGTGATGAAGTAAAGCATATAACAGGACAGTGTGTATTCCCAGGGCTGGAGAGGAAGCTCAAAAAAATGCTGAGTTTTAAATGATTGCTTACTGATGCTTCCTGACTAAATGTTATCAAGTATTTTTCTTTTTCTGTGATTAAAATACATCGAGTCTTGTCTATGAAGATGAAATATACATATTGATTATTGCTGTTTTCAGCATTTTTCTTGGGATTATTCTCAAATCACTGCCCATCAGTCATTTCAAAATTCTCGTGAGTTGCTTGGCTCTACGAACAAACTGATTTGTACCTTTAGAAACAGCGGAGCTTTTGGATTTCCAGTGGTGTCACGCTTAGACTAATTATCTAGTAAAAAAAAAAGAACGGATTATATAATATAACTTTTATATACTTCATTTTTGAAATAAATATTGTACTGAGAATGCTCAAGTTATTGTTTATTTAGATGAATTTCATGAATTGAGTATCTGGAGCAAGTGATTTTTGAAATACTAATGTCATGACTTCTGAAACCTCAAATTGTGCAATGAGATTGCTTTTCAGTTCTGACTGAGAATGAGCAGTCTTTAGTTTATTGATATCTGTTTAAGACTATGCATTTTTTTTAATGCTTCTGTCATAATTTGCCATTCTCAGTTATGTGTTTTGTGACACTGTGTTGATCCTTTAGAGCTCCTGGCTGCCTCTTCTGCCTCCTCATGATTTCTCAATAAAAACATTTGAAGTGTGACCGTCCAAAGTGCTGATGGCATTTCGGAGTTAATATCTAAATTATGTGTTGTGTTTGTTTAGGATAGGTTCAGATTTTGACTAAAACCTGATATGCTTGTCCGAGAATATAAATGAGATGATGTCTGCAAAGTTGGGTGGAGGTCCTCTTACACAAGCTGTCATGGTGCACTTTGGGTTGAGCAATCCTGTATGAAATTGCCACTCCTATTTGACGTTTAGAACTCGAAGCCACCTTTCTTGAGTGGTTTGAAGGAGAAATGTTTGATTATATTATTTATTTTATTCCTTATATAGAGGTATATAACAAATACATAATTATAGTATTCCTTGTTTAGGAAGGGGAAAGTAGAACTCCAGTTACTCACAGGAACAATATGATGAAAAAACATCCTGTGGAGTTTGTTAATTTACTTCTTGTCTTGTCATGAGGCTTTAGCAGATGACATAAAATGGTAGTCAGTAGCATTTCAGTTGGAATGTGAAAGCCTCAAAATCCTGCCGCGTGTGGGTGTATGTGGCTCTGTCTTGGAGCAATAAGGATGTCGTATCTGTCTTCCTCAGAGCTGTATTTGAGCATCACCTGCTGTGCTGCTGAGGCTGGCAGAGCAAGGGTTCAGGCTTGAGAGGTGCTTAAGCTGGTCTAGCTTGAGCCTTCCTGCCGCCAGCCAGGAGGATCTCCATGTGCAGTTAGCCATGCTGTGCCTGGCACTACCACTAGCACGGAGTTCGCTTCCTTGCACTGGCAGGAAAATATTTGCCCTCTCCTCCTTTCCTCTTGGTAGTTTCTGGTTAATTTAATGGATTGAATCGGTTCACCGGGATGCTAAGAGGAATGCCAGAGGTGGTTGCAAGTGTGGTAGGAGTGTGGGGAAAGGGCATCTGCCCCTTTCCAGTGGCCACCAGGTCTTCAGTTGTCATAGCTCGTTCTTGTGGTACTGCATCCAAACCATCTCATCTGTTAAAACACAGGACAAGATACACTTGATGGGTGACTCGGAAGAGGAGCATATTCTATGCAGTTGTCTTCTGTCGTGTGAATGTTTCAAGATAAAAGGGCAATTGTGGGGTCATTTGCAATGAGAACTAACATAGTTCTGCAGCACTCAGAGACCACTGATGACTCTGGAATTTGTGGAAGCAGACAGCCACATCTGTAGAATAGTTTTTGTGCAGAGAGCCTCTGCATGTTATTGGTACCTTTGGCAACAGGGTGGGATACAAAACTGAAAATATTTTGCCCTGGAAAGAAGTGAGGGCATGGGGGATGCTTTGGGAGAGCCTGGCTTGCGCATGCAAGTCAAACAGGACTGGTAGCCTGCTGCACCAGCTTGGGCTGAGCAGTTTCTGGGGAACAGCAGATGGATTTAGCTCATCGGTTTCCCTCACTGTAAGGGAGCAGCTGGGATGCACAGCTGAACATATATCTGGCCTTGCTTCTGAAGATGCAAATATGAAGGATTCATTTTGTGGTCTTACGGTTACAGGATCGCTGTGGTTGGCTTGGAGTAATGGAGTTTGTTGAGGAGGGAACAGCCTGTGCTTGGGTCCTTAGAAATGCAGGCCTTCCTAAAAAGCTGAAGATGTCTACGAAGCGTGGTGCCAGTTATAATTTACTGTGCGCTCAATCATTCCTTTTCCTTTTCTGCCTCAAGAAGCAATGTCTTTCAGAGAATTTAAATGTTTAGTTTTCGTTTTGGTTCAAGTAATTGTGAGGTGTTACTTCATGCTATTGAAAAGCAGAGCTGGGTGTATCAAAAAGAGGCTGAATTTCATGCTGTAATAGCATGGATCAGTACCACATGTGTGATATATTAAGTGCCAAGCCAAGGAGAAAACGCTTGTTACTGTTTGGAGGGAGAGGTGAGGTGCCTGCCTTGCCTGCTGCTCTGAGATGACGTAAGGCAACTTCTTGCCGTGAACTTGGGACAGCATGGGGTAACTCTACAGCTCCCGACCACCACAGCGACTGTTGGAGCAGCACTGCCGCTCTTGGGGAGCACAGGCCGTGAGGTGTCTCTGGTTGGCAGGCCGTGCTCGCGTCCCTTCCCAGTGCGGCGCGGCGGTGTTCGGAGCCGGGACAGTGCAGTGGGTTTTTATTCGGAGGACGTGGAGAGCAGACTGATCTGTCCATCTCACAGCCTGGTGGAGCCCTCGCAGGCTGGCACCCTCCGTGCGATTTGCTGGCCTCAAAGTGACTGTAAGGGACCGTAAATGTGTGGAGTCATCCGAGTATGTAAAAGAAAATCTGAATGTGCACTGTGGGATTTATCTTTTTATTTCTAGGGATTTTTTTTCTTTTACAAATATTCTCTCATGCTTGAGCTGGGCTGCATTTGGCCATGAAGCTGAGGCCTTTGCTGCAGCCCTGCTCCGCCGTCCCTGAGGTCCGCGGCGCTCGGCAGCGGCTCTCGCTCCTTGGCCGGGCGCGCGGCTCGCGCTGCTCCCCGCGACGCGCTGTGGCTGTGCCAGCGCAGGGTGGGTACGCGGCCGCGGGGAAGCGAGAAAATAGGCGGAGGATGAAGTAAGTCTCCAGGCTACGTATTATCTTTGCGGTGTCCTTACAGTGAACTAAGCGAGGAGGCACTGGGGAAATCCATGTTCATGCCTGTATGTTTTGATTGGTGTTTGTTTGTAATTGACTGTAAGTACCCATTAAATATTCAGTGATTCACTCTAATAAGCCATCTTTGCTTTAGTGTTGGAGATTTGGGAAGTACAAAGCCGAGATAGCCTGTCTCTTCATCTTTAGACCAGCACTAAGCAGTAGCCTAATTCCTGGGCATAGGATCTCCTGTCCTGTCAATCACCCTCGGAGCCTGGGACAGTTCCCAGTTACCACCACTGTTTCAGAGTCTCTTGTGTTCCCATTTGCTGATTCTTTTTGGCATTTCTACCACGCACCTTTTCTTCTCCATCTGTAACACTAGGGCATATGTGTGTGGGTTGGCAACCCCT
Source organism: Crypturellus undulatus (assembly GCA_013389825.1). Classification (NCBI taxonomy): domain Eukaryota; kingdom Metazoa; phylum Chordata; class Aves; order Tinamiformes; family Tinamidae; genus Crypturellus; species Crypturellus undulatus. The sequence continues at coordinate 117,043 of VWPW01026768.1, read as the reverse complement.
GAGCTCTGCTGCGGCAGTCACTCTCGTCCCGGTCCATTCTGCATGGCTCTGACACTGGTTCTAGTCCAGAAATACTATGTGCAAGAGTTTTATCTTATTTGTCTTCTTAAGTGACACCCTAAAGCTTGTCTTGGGTTGTCCTCGTTGTTGCTATATTTATTTTGCTCCAAGTGTGCACCAGTCTGTAGGTATAAAGAGCTCAGTGATTGCGCACCGAACATGACGGGCTCTGAAAGTCCCACACGCACCTTTTGGTGCCGGTGACTCCGTGGTGTTGGCTGAGCAGTCGCCACAGCTTTGTTGCAAAGCCAAACAGCTGAAAGCAGTTATGGATTCATGGGCTGAGGCCTCACATGGCGTGTTTGATTTTAAAGGATAAATGTTCTGATAGGGAGATAACTTTGGATACAAATGAGCTATGCATTCTGAAGTGAGGAGAATTTCAGTAGCAGGTTTTACTGAAAAAATACTGATTCCCTCTCCATAGCATCTCAGGTCTAGTCTATGCATACTGTATTTCCGCATTCCTCCATAGCTTCCCATTCTGCACTGCATCAAACAAGCTGCTGAATTTCATTATGGAGAGCTTCACAGCTGATGCCCAAGCCAGTTTATTTTTCTATTTCAGCACCAGTTGTTTGTCTTCTGTTGTCAAATCCGTGCTGCTTGTTTCCATTGCCATAGGGCTCCAAATAAATAGTGTTTTGCTTTCTGCTGAATTTGGGAGTGTCTGTGAATATTCATCATTTTCCATGTTAGTCTTTGACATTTCTCCTTAACTTCTCTTTTACAGTGAAGCTGACAGAAATCTCGAGAGCAGTCAGTTAATTCCCTGGTATGCCAGCACTAATCGCTGTCCTAGTGGCCTTGTACTGTCTTGTTCCCTGTACTCCCTAGTCTATGACTTGTTTTGTATTCAATTTATAGGAAAAAAAAAAGAAGAAGCACTTTTTTAGGTACCACAACTAAATGGGAAAACATTTGTAATGGTGGTCTTGCTGTCTTGCCTTTTTTTTTTTTTTTTGGTGTGGCCATATATAAGGGCTGTACTCTTTATGCCCAAATGCACAGGCATATCTTTGGTCCCAGAACTTGAGTTTTTCTGTGAAAATAGACATACATGTTAAGATTGTATAGGAAAAAGTGTTTTAAAAATAAGGAATAAGGAGAATTCCCTAAAGAGTTATAAGGCTCCATTTCTTGATATTAAAGACTAACTTATCTTTTGAAAAAGTTTGAACTTGTTTTAATTTTTTATTAGCGTTATGCTATATTTTACTGACTCTTCAGGGAAAATATTTTAATTATTTAATTTGAAGAAACACAGATTACTTTACTCTTCTTAAGACAAGCGCCTCAGGAAAAGTCCTGAAAAGCATGTATATACATGCATTTACTATTTTGATAAAGAAATCTCCAAACATTGTCCAAGAACCAAGTATTTGGGGTAAACCTATCAAAGATTAGACTTTATTACCCATACCCAGTAAGTTCTTTTTCAGTAAAATTAGATTTTTTTTCTGCTTGGTTTTGCCCTCTTGACTTTAAATGATGCAGAGAGTCCCTTTGCACTGACACAAAGTCTGTTACTCATTTGCTTCGTAATAACACTGCAGACTGCAAGCAGCATCGCAGTTAGGTATTCAGAATCATTTAATTTATTATTGTACTTGCAGCGCCTGGCACTCAAAATCCTTGTGTAACAGCAAGCAATCCCTGCTGGCTTGACTAAACAGTATGAAATACCCGGCTTACGCTCTGTTAGCAGGATGCAGAAGAGTGGAGCTTCCCTGGTGCTGGAGAGCACGCGCTGAGGTTTATGGAGCGCCTTGGTGCGCGCGGGCGGAAGCTGCGCCCGAGGGCACGCGGCTGCGGGCACCACGCCAAGGCTCTCCTCAGTCGTGCTCCACGCGGTGTTGGTCTCTAAGGGTTCTTCTGCAGGACAACTTGGTCAGCCTTCGCAGTATATTGAGAGGGGGTTTTGAGAATGCTGTGTGTTTGGTCATCAGTACTTCCTGAGGAGCCTGGTGTGTGTTCGGCAGAGTTGGAGATTTGTTGCAGATGAACGTAAATGAGAATAGATGAAAAACCTGAGTGGGAAAATCATTTTCCCTGTGTTCAGAATTTTTAGGACTTTGATTAAAGCTCTTATCTTAAAAAAAAGCTTGTCAACATTGTAGATATAGTAGTTCAGCATGTTGATACTTAACGAGCATGACAAGTGATTCTGTTCAAAGACTTGGACTTACTCTTAAGTGTAACCGGAACTTTTCAGAGTGTTTATGTTTCAGAAGTGTGTATTTTTGTTGTAGCTGTTTACATTTCAAAGACTTTAGGTCGGGCTGCAAGTGGTTTTATGTCTCTGGCTGGCAAGAAGGAAAAAGACACAGTGTTGTCATGCAAAGTAAAGAAATGTGCCTTTGTAGCAGTGCAGCGTGACTCACTGTTTCTGCGTGCAGCACTTCATTTGCTTGTTTCTCTTTGTTTTGCTGCTGTTGTTGCACTCGCTGTCATAGTTTTTAATTAACGAGCAGCCCCCCTCTTCAGCTGAGACCAATGTGCTGCTGTTCTGGTGTTGCTCCTTTCTCAGCGCACAGCTGAGCCCTGGGCTCCGCTGCCGCCAGCCGGATGGTTCCTTGCCGGTGAAGGGGTACAGGGAGCAGCTCGCTTTGCATTTGCAGTCCCAAGGCTGTGGGTGCAGTTTTACCAGTGAGTGCAAGGCATCAATATTCTTAATATGTCAGTGAGAGAAAAACATCAAAACATTGTGCAGCCTACCAGGAATAGAGCTGCAGAGAGCTCCAGGTGCAGGGGAGACATTGCAGCTCAGGGCCAGGGTTTGGGCCTGACCCAAGGGGCAACATTGCCCTCCAGAGAGCCAGCACCGGAATGAATCGTATGTGTACATGCATGTGTGCATCTGAAGCACGCCTGGGCTGGGGCGGCTGTGCTGGGGTAAGCAGAGCAGCATGGAGCAGGAAAGCGGGTGTTGTGCCACGGTGGGAGTTCAGCCTCCAGATGTCCCCTTGCATGCCCTCCGGAGCCGCTTGCCCACGCGCTGGCAGGAGAGTCGCGGGGCCCTTCACCACAGCGCGCAGCGCTGGGGCCACGTGCAAGGGTTTTCCTTGCGGGACCTCCGCAGTGTGTTGGAGATGGGCCCTGAGCCCTTGGCGCGGAGTTAGCTTTTCCGTAGCAGAGCCTGTAGTAATGCAGTCATTGATCCAGGGACGTGCAGCCTGGGATTTTTCAGGGGTACATAAACTCTCCTTTGGCATAAACTGAGCGCGGGGTGTTCTGCTAATGACCTCGCTAGTTTAAGTGAAGTGCATCTACTAAAACGCTTCAGGCTTCCTCCTCTGCTCCCAGGCCCGTGAGCTCCTGTGGTTGTTGCTGCATCTCAGGAATGTCTCCCTGTTCTGCTGAGAAGTTCCTAAACTCCAAGGGTTCCTCAGGAGCATTAGCTAATTGGTACTTTTGGGCTGAGATTGCCCTTGGTGAAATGTGGTGGCGTTTCACATCATGCTCTTGCAGGAGTTAGTTCCTGGTGAAGTTGCAGCCATGGAAAGGGCTCGACAAGAAGTGTTTTCCTGAGCGGAGTGGTGCTGAAGCTTGTTACTGCAGTGCAGACACTGAGGCCTGGCCTGGGGCTTGGGCTCTTCAGGATGGTGCTGGGATGCTGCAGGGAAGGGCTGCACTGCTCCCAGTGCAGCGGAGAAACTCCGCCGCATTTCATGAGAGCAGCCTCTGCTCGTGCGCGTGTGCAGTGCATTGCAGCTGTGACCACAGGGCACATGGTTGGACCATTGCGAGCTTTGGTTTAGCACCCGGCCGGGGAAAGGCGATGGGTGCCAGGGTTTTTACTGGGGAGTGATGGAGACCCTTGGGCAGGAGGTTGGGTGAGGTGAGATCCCTTCCATCTTCCCTTCTCTGAGATTTTATATCACAGAACGGTCACAGAATCACAGAATGGCTGAGGCTGGAAGGGACCTCTAGAGATCATCTAGTCCAACTCCATGCTCAAGGAGGGACACATATGATTATATGATTCTGTGAGATTGTGGATGTGTATATTGGTGGCTTTAGCCTGCACCAAAGTTTGTCTGCAGTAATACTGGAGTTAGGTAGATTATAGGGAAAGTATAGCTTAGACGTTAAGTGTGCCTTCATTTACTCTGCAAGCATATCCAAAGCCAGAAACTCATGGCTTTTTTTTCCGATTCAGAAGATACCTCCCATTTCCTTCTGGAGGAGTTAGAAAACAGATATTATAAATCCATCTGACTAACCACAAATGTGCCTGAAATTGCACCTACTTGAGGTGCATGGGCTCATTCTGCACTCCAGTACAGCGCTGTCACGTACCATGTATGTGTCCTGTCCCGTCCTCCTCTGCTGTTCCCACTTGCTCGAGTGGCCCTGTGAGAAAGGTGGTAGGAGCTCGGCACCAAGCGACTTACAAAGCATGTGGCACGCTTGGTCTTAAGTATTAAGTGGCTGGGCTTTGCCAAGATCTTCTAAATATACCAGCCTTGAAGGAACTTCCTGGCTGCAACCTTCACTATGCAGAGCACTGAAATCCTTGGGGATCATTTAAGTTAGTGCGGTATTATCTGCTCTCTGCCATGAGAAAACCTTCGTTGGGTTGGACGATGCGTAAAAGGCTTCTGACCTTTAGAGTTTTCATTGTACATGAATTTTTTTGGTTCTAGTGCTCAGAGCAATAAAAGAAATTAAGAAAATGTGCATGTGCTCTGCATTCTCCAGGCTGCTGAAAATCTTTTTCCTCTGGGTTGTGCCATTTACCAGGGAAATTGTTGCAGATTTTTGTTTGTTTATTTTTTAAACACTTAAGTTTTACCCATAACCTGGACATGGCAGTGCAGCACCCTGCGCCCGCGGAGCTCCTCTGCAGAAGTCAAGCACACGGAGCTCCTCCGTGGGGCAGACGAAGGCCTCCAAGCCGGACACGGGCCCTAGTCGCAGCCGCCCCGGCATGGGCCAGAGCTCCCGGTGCGCTCGGGCTGCTGTGGAGGAGGCTGCTCACGGCTACGCGTGGCTGCGATGCAGACGCTGCGGCTCCCCTGCTGGCCCCGCTGCCATTGGGCCGGGAAATGTTCCTCACGTTGGTGTTGCTCCATGCTCATGCGGTCCTTTGGGGCCGGACACACATCCCCGCCACCCCCTTTCCACGGTGAGTCCTTCCTCATGCAGCGCTTCAGAGGACCGCGCTGTGGCTGCTGCTGGGCTCCGTGGGCTCTCCCCAGGCTTTGCAGGACTGTAGATCGAGTTGTTGCACCCATAAATTCTATTTTGATAACATTTATTCAGTTTGGTGGTTGGATTGAACACTGGAATGAGGAAAATGTTCCATAAAGGAGCTTTATGTAGGATGCTTTGATAACTCTGTTTTCCAGTATCAGCATTTTGTGGCAGTGGAAGGTTTTGAATTGCTCCGCTGCACGTGAAGCCCTTGTCTTCCAGGCACCTCGGAAGCGTTAGGGGAAAATTTGCCTTTTATACCCCCAGTCCACTAATTTCCTGTCCACAGCCGTCTGTGATGTTTTTCAGGTAATGGATTTGCTAACGGATTTACTTAGGTTTTGTCAGGACGATAAGGCTCCAGTGCAGTGGCTGCAGATAAATGCAGCTTTAGGGCACGGGACAGTCACTGTCTCAGGTTTGCTTGGTGCCTTCTAAAAAGTCGTATTCCCCACGTATCTCTGTCAGAAGCAGCCCCATGAAGTAGCAGTTCCCTGTGCAGGATGAAAATGGTTCCAGCAGAGTTAACATTATTGTATTTTTCCTAGAAGTAAAGATAACAATAACGGCCGAAGCAATATGTGGGGTATGTGACAAGAATTGGCTGAAAACCTACTTTCATCGTCTTTGACAACTGCTATTAGCTTGAAAATTGTAGAGCTGCTGAAGGCTGCTGATGCTACGTATAGGCAGTACTCTTAAGTTGGTCATTGTTAGGTTTTTCCAGCTCTGACAAGGTTGTGTGGGTGCTAGGCAAGGTTTTTATGGACCTGGTTTTGTGGTTAAAGTCTGCTGAAGACAAACGTTAAAAATAGATTTAAATGACGGACCGTGTCTGGACTGATGTGGATTCGCGTCTGGAGCGATGCAGCCTGAAGGGACACGTGCAAGGGACATGGCTGTGCTGGGCCAAACCCAGCGCGGTCGCTGCTCATGGCAGCTGTGTGCTCAACGCGTGCCACTGGCAGGTCTCGTACCTCACCTCGCCGGCTCAGCCCGACACCGTGCGGGACAGTCACCTTGCACCGAGGAGTCCACGGAGTAATGCCCAAGCCTAAAACAAACCTCAACACTTTTCACTGGCTCCTCCAGACTATGCAAGTGTTTCTGGAGGCCTTACAGGCTCCTGATAGAAGCCTGTTTTTGCAGCCCAGGGAACTGCCCAGTGGCCCAGGGAGCGAGGCTCTAGGTGCCTGGCTGCCGGGGCAGTTGCGGAGCGTGGTGTGTCCGTGCCCGTAACCAGTGCGGCTTTGCAGCCCTTGCACGGAGCTGCACCCGGGTGAGTGCGCGGAGCCCCGTGCCCTGCCCGCTCCGGCCTCCGCAGGCGGCAGGCAGGGGCGGCAGCGCTTCCCACTGCTGCTCGCACGGGAATTGTGTGTGAATTATGAGAACTGAGTTGTTGCTTTTCGGTAAAGTGGCAATAGGAGTTCTGCATAATTCAGTAAATTCTTTCTGTTTTCTTTAGCATGTAGCTTCATTTTTATGTATAAATTAGTGAATTTGGTAAAAATTTCTGCTGATGTCCGTACCTACAGCAAAAATGGGATGAAATAGTTTTTATGTTTAAAATAGTCTTGTCTTTTTAGCAATCATCCTCAAGGTTTCATGTTCTCAGTATTTTGTCAGGATTTCCTCAGTCATCCTGTCTTTAAAAAAAACACAGAGCTAACCCAAGAAAGCACTCATTTGAATTGCAAAATACTCTTTTCCCCCGAAACAATTAAAAAGCCAAATAAGCAACAAGCTTCCTCTAAATTTCAAGAGGCCCTTCTACTACAAAACATAGAGTCACTTAAAATTTTAATTGGTAAGTTAAAAGTTCTTTTTTAATCTTCTTTAAATAGAAAAGTTTCACAGAGGCAGGCAGGTGACTAAAGCTGCTAACCAAGGTGATGGGTACCAGCGTTGCCTGTCAGACTGTCCTCACTCAGCCCTGGGGCCAGTGTAGCTATACAAGAATGGGGTACATGTGGGCATGTGGGAGATGTTTCTCATGAACCCCTCAAAGAAAGAAATAAAAAACCACAAAGCTGTGCAAGTCCATGGTTTAATATTTGAGTGAAGAGAGAGTATCTCTCAGTCCCTCTAGTGAGGTGTTCAGCGTGGTGAGGTTCCCATATAGTCACGGGCATTTTCAAAGTTAAATTCACAGCATTTCAAATATAAAATGTTCTTTACTAATTCCCAGAATAATTTCTGGGATGTCAACAGGAGGATGAATAAATTCCAGGCCAGTTCGCTTTTGGAAACACTGATATTCTCAACACCAGATGAGTCACATCCTTCGTTCTGACACCTGATGGACACATGAGCGGTACCAACTTGTGACATCCTGCTCGTTGCCTCTTTAGTTGCTGTAACTCTTTGGCAAACGTGTGGCCTTTCTGCCCGGAGAGGTGAGAAGCAAAACACAGTTTTGCATTTTGGATGTCTGTGCTGAAGTGATGCTCTTGCTTCCTGTTACTGAAGCTGTTATTAAATCCCTGTTTATCGGAACTGGGGCTGACAGCACAGTACTGCTCACAAAAACAGTGCTTACCTGTTTCTTGCTCCTAGGTTTTGTTCTTTAAGAGAGTGGAAATCCAGGTTTCTCTGGAAGCAATGACCATCCAGAGCAGCATGGAAAGCTAGAAATTTAGGGAAGTTGAATTTCATATGTTCTGTGGTTACTGAAATGGTTGGGCTTGTTTTTAGCGAAAATCAGATTGAATTGTATTGCCTGTGCCAGCTGTGCCAATGGGATGGGGCTCCCAGGAATTCCTGTGTTCTTTCCATGAAGGATGGGGGGAAGAATCACTTGCCAAGTGTCCGTCTTGCCGTATGTATGTTGATTTTTAGGTTGTTTTAAGATAGTTGAATTTTCAGAGAGAGATGGTCTAAAAGTGGTTGAAACAATTAAGGATGTTTTATGAGGTTTAAGACACTATGTGCATTGCTTTTTTCTTCTTGTTTTCTAAAAAAATGATGCTCCTCCATAGTGTTTAGATTTTACTTGATCCTTAGATATCCAAGTCATATAGAACACAAGTACTTACTTGGTGGATTTTTCTGTGGTATTTGGTATTGTTTCTTGTAATGCAGTACTTCCCAGTCCTGGATAGCTAGTGGTTGAAAAATCTAAACTCTGTGGTCATAGGTATTTACATTAAAGCTGAAAAGTAGTGAATATGCAACTTCCTGTGTCTGGTGTTTTAATCACTGAAAGCCTTGTGCAAACTATCTGGGAGGGAAAAAAGTGCAACCCCGTCATTCAGGTTTAGGTGGAGGCCAGTTTTGGCCTATCTTTATAGCCTGAAACAAGCCACATGTAGAAATGAAAACATCTCTGTTTTGATCTAAGCCAGTGGGTTTGGTTTGTAATTAGAAAAATCATTCCGGACTTTGTGTTGAGATGAGGAGTTTCTGTGTACTAAATTCATCACCCCACAAGCTATGTGGTGTGACCCTGCAGATTTGCAATAAACGTGGCAATTCATTTTTTAAAAATGATTGATTCAAATGCACCCCATGTTTATGTCCCTAATCTCTGTAATTCTCTTTTCCTGTAATTCTGTTGTAATTGTGTTTTCCATGTCTTTGGTATCCTCATGTACTTGCTTCCAGACTTCTGATTTCTTTATGGTAGCAGCTTCCTGGGAGGGTGCTATCAAGCGGGCTGCCCTCTTTGGTTAGGAATCAGTAAAACACCTAGTGAAATCCTGTAAAGTGCATGGTCCAAAATGGTCCTGAGGATCATAGTGCAGATCCATACCCACAGGTGCGGGCAGTTCATCTGCATAGAATTGCAAGCCGTCAATGCCCAATGCTGTTCCTTCAACATAGAGAAGTTCTTGCTGAAGGAAATTAACTTGAAAGCCCCCACACTGTAAGCAGCTGACCGTCCTCTAAGCACTCCTGTGAGGAATTTCTTGGTTTTTGAGTTGCATATATGTAAGAGGCACATGCAAAAGTAACCTCTGTGAGGGTTGCCAATTACACAAAATCTTTTGAATACATAATAAGCATTTTCTTTGCTGAACTACAGGGTCAGAAGTCTAGAGCTGGAAAACTTGCAGTCTTTGCTGCGAGCTCAAGCTCAGGCTGTCTCTGATGCTCGGTCTGAAGCCGTAGGCTTCACTCTGTCACGTGCTCAAGTCCTGCAATGTTTTTGACAATTTACTTTGTCTTTTTGTTTCCAGTCAAGCTGCAGCTTCAAGCGGAAGAACGAGGAGTGGTGTCAATCAAAGGAGTCAGTGCCAACCGCTTTCTTGCTATGAAGGAAGATGGCAGGTTGCTGGCCCTGGTAAGCAGTGTTTTTCTGGTGTCTATTGATATCTGTTGCTTGGCTCCTGTCATCCCTGCAGGCTTAGTAACCCCTCCTGCTGCTGTTCTGACTTCTGTCTGCTTGTGAGCTACCAGGGAAAAAGCGCTTTTGTCAATGACAATTTTTTATAGAGTAGCTTTTTTCTCTTCCGCTAATTTTCACATAAGATAGGTCAAAAGATTTGTCTTAAAATAGAAAGTAAAACTATTAAAATAAAAATTATTTTATTTTTATACTTTAATAGTATGCATATACCCTCTTTGTAGGGAATCAGATTTTTTTGGTCACGTATACCTACAAATTATAGGACTTAAGAAAAATGTTTTGCAAATCTGTTTATAGATCTAAAAAATGCAGTCTAATGAGACTAGTCTAATGAGACTAGTTTTAATCTAAACTCTGTACTTTATTGGTTAAATAAAGTCTTCCAAGCTTGATTATTATTTTTTTAATGCACTTGTATTTGTTTTGCTTGTAAGGTGTAGGAACTGTAAATACCATGTCTATATTCTCAATTTTGATGTAGATAAGCCTTTAGCATTTGTCAACACACCTCTGCAGTGTAGCCTCCTAGAATTTTAATTCCTAAGTAACCCCAAGGCTTGGGTGCCTCCAGTGTTGGCACATTTGGCTTCTGTGGACGTGTGAGCTGGCTGTGCTCGCAGATGGTCGTAGCAACAAAATGAAGCCCATATTCCAGCTGAGCTGCAGTTTATGAAGTTATGGCCCACACGAAGGGCCACAGGGATGAATTCTCATCCTCCTCATACCAGTCTCTGCCCCTGGGAAAAGCAGTCCAAAGCACTTGAGGGACCCTGTGTGAGCCACGGTGCCTGTGAGCTCCTTGGCCATTCAGCACGCCGGCTGGGTTTGTGCTCGTGAGCATTGGTACAGAACCTGTGTCGAGTTACTGCGCCATTTACCTGGGCATCGCGTGGCACCGCAGCTGAAGGAAACATGCCAAGTAGCCCACTGGGCTCCTCCTGTATTAGGGGTGGTTAGGAATTTCCTAGGGTTGTGGCGGGCCGAAGTTCTGCCCATTCAAGTCCCCCCACTGCCTTTAGCGGCGGTGCCCCAGTCAGAGCGGGCGCTTGGGCCTGCGTGCCTCCTGCCGGTGTTCATGCTCTAGAAGACGTTCTGCGGCAGTGAGGGGCCGCGCGTGGAATCACAGACTGGTTGAGGTTGGAAGGGACCTCTAGAGATCATCTAGGCCGACCTCCCTGCTCCAGCAGGGACACCTAGAGCACGCGGCACAGGGTCCTTTAGCTCTCGTACGGTCAAGTGCTTGGGACAGTATTTCCCATTAATCTGGAGTTACTCCCTCAACACCTATTTACCTTGGGTCATTTTGTGCTTCCTACTGGAGCTTATGAAGCAAGTTTTTGTTTCTGAAGATGGGTATTACTTCAGGCATGTTTACTGCAAACTCCACTTCCCACAGCTCTTCAGTTTTGCTATTAATAGGTGCTCGTGGAAGCTGCCTACTCTAAGAAGATTTTGTTCTTTAGCAGCCTGCATTTCATGTCCAGTGAATACTCTGGCAATTTCACGCTTGCCTTCTGAAGCATAAGCGATATTTTTCCATGAGGATTTCTGTACTATGGCTTCCAGCAGCTCGTGGCCAATTCTGTCTCTACTGTTTTCTGCCTGCAGACCTTCCCGAAACTGTTCACCACTGGCAGCATTTCTTTTTCCTTTTGAGAAGTTCTATCTCAGTGAGGGCTTTGCTAGAGCTTCCTTGTGAAATCTTGGCAAGGAAGTGTTCTCCTCAGTGCACATAAATGTGTTCTGCTGAGAACTTAGCTTATTTATATGAAAACATTATGAAACTTTAATTTCTAAACACTTTTTTAGTTCTCAAGCCCACTAGTGACTAATCACACAGGCACAATTCTGTGCTTTTCCACCAGTAATTTTGAATAGTACACTTTTCAATTAAAGAACATTTTAAAGGCAAATATGTTCCTGGAATGAGCTAACTTCAAATTATAAAGCCTTCATAAATATCTGTGGTAAAACCACCAGCTGATGTTTGTCCTTGCTCAGCTCTACAAAGTTCCTGTGCCTTGGCCCATTGCAGAGTTGCCCCATCATCACCAGTACGTTGGGCTTTGAGGATCTGCTGCTTTGGGCTAAAGAAATTCTTACTAATGACCTGCCTGGTGCTGCACAGCCGCAGCAGCTGAACCACCATTCGCACAGCTCCGTTCTGTGTCCTGGGCACATGTGGCACTTCCCGTATTTCAGGCTTTTCCATATTTCCGATGTTACTGCCTTGTGGGAGCCAGGGTTCTGCTCAGTGTAGAGCAGCCCTTCCCGTTTAATCCTAGCAGTCAGTAAGTGTGTGGAGGCTTGTTGCTCCTGCCTGAACGCTAACAGCTGTTTTGTTTTTGTTTCATTGCTGGGCCCCTATCAGTTTGCTTTGCACTCTTGTTTTATAAATACGCTAACATCTTCCAAAATGCCTTTATTCTTCTAGCTGGAAATTTCCTTAATTACTTTATTGAGATGTTTGTTTGAGGCTTGTTTTGAGTTAGGTTTTGAAAATGATTTATCACATAGCCCACGCGTGGATTCTCACACTGGTGATTGGCCGTGTGCTGCCGCAGATTGCTTTCTTTTCTAGAAGTGGAGGTGGGCTTTAATTGAAGAATTATATTTTTGTCCAATACTTACATTTACAAATATTTTTTCATTTAAGTACATCGCCTGTCATTACATATGACACATCTATATGGCTTAGCAGTGATCAGTCAGGTTCTGTCAGTCTGAAGGACTTGTTACTTTTGAGGAAAAAATCTTTCTTACTTTTGATAATGTGGGTTAAAATTGCAATACAAGATTATCTGTGAATACTTATCTTCATTTCCTGGCTCTGCTATAGTTGTAAAAGGGCAAAATCATAATATATCCAGGGCATTAGCCATCCATTCTGGTAGGTGCTGTTGCAGGTTGACCTTCCAGATTTAGCTTTTAGTGTGAGCAAACATTCCCAAGAGCTTCAGTGGCTTTAGAAATGTTAATTCCTAATCTGGGTCAAAAATGTCAGAACCTGCTAATTGACGTAGTCGGTGCTGTTGCGGCAGCTGCGGTTTGCGCTGTGGGTGAGTCGCTCCGAGGCTTTTGGCCGCACAAACAGGCGAGGGAGGAAGAAGTCTCTCCCAGGACACCGCGGCCTTCGGGTGCCCGGCCGTGCGGCGGGGGAATCCCGCGCCTCGGCTGCCACTGCGCGAGCTCCTGTGGCCGCACGGGCCCTGCGCACAGCCCGTCTGCGCCGCTGCCTCGTGCTGGGCTGCGCATCCTGCGTGGGGCGAAGTGTCCCCTTGCGCGGGGCAGGCCCAGCGAGCCAGGCGCTCCCCGCAGGGCAGTGCGGCCTTCACCTCCCGTGAGGAACTGCCGCCACCACCGCCACGACGGGAGGGCATCAGAAGGGCTGTCTCACATCGGAGCTGTGCACGTTGTTAACTGGGTTTCAGCTGTGTACAATGTAAAACCTTGAGTGATTTCTAGGCATCAGAAAGAGGTCATGGATTTTCTTGCTAAAAGTTTTCTTAAGAAACCAAAATTCATATCTTAAAAATGCAGAAATGAAGGAGCTCTGTTTTTTATTGCCAAAACTTATATTTGAAGGCTTATACTTAGAGACACATCACTCTTCCAGACTGCATTTGACAGACTTATTGCTTGTAGCAACAGCAACCTGACATATTCAGGAAGTTATTTTTCTCTTATATATTTTCACAAATAATCCACATTTTCATTGTAGCTGGATACTTGTTTGTGGATATTAACAAAAATTTGTAAGGCAGTAGCCTACTTGTTAAGGTATTTCTTCACATTTCCTGTCTGCTCTCCAAGATTTCCATGCTTTTATTCTCATGACTAGCTTTCCTAGTTGCCCTAAGCTCACCTGAATCTGCTTAAGCATTGGAAAACTGCAGCTTCGTATGGCAAGGATTCCCTCAGCTCAACTTTCACCTGTCGTGCGAAGATCCACCTTTTTATTTGTAAAGGTGAAGGCAGGTTAACTCAGCCTAGGTGGAGTTGTTGCAAGACTTGGTTCCAGAAGTGGAAAAATTTCCTGCATGCTGGCCTCAAAACAGAAGCAGTGCTGTTCTGAGAAAGAGTATTTACCATAGAGGGATGGAGTATGTTTGCTTTCTGTGTTGAACGTACCTGTTTGCTAAGTCCCTAAAATGATTTAAAAAATATTAAGGATTTTTTGTGGGAGGGACAAAACCAACAGCACCTCGGTAGATGCAGACTTGCTACTGTTTGCTTTAGAACAGTGTAGGTAAAGACTTGAATTGGCTTCAGAAAATTTAAACCTTACAATTGGAAAAGAATGGGCACAGGCGAAACTCTGTGCTGTACTATTTATCTAATTGATGAAATGGTTTGAGGGCAGCAAGAGAAACACTTTTTTTTAATGTCTTTTTTGTTTTGTTTAATTGTAACTTTGGATGAAAAGGCAAAACTAACGAGTACGGAAATCAGAACACTGGCTTCTTCATCTAATTGTTTGACTACATTTTGGATAGGAACAAGAACTACATAGTGAAAATGAATGAGGGTCTGCTTGGTCTGTGTTAAAGACAATAAACAAATCATAGCTAAAAGCTTTTCTTTTTACCTATTCTTAAAACAACTATTTCTCTAAACACTAAATGTATTGATAATTTTTGTTCTTGATAAGTTACTCCTGTAATTTTGAAGAATGGGTTTGTTGCAATGAAACACCAATAGTCCTTTTCTTTTCCCTTTTAGAAATACGCAACAGAAGAATGTTTCTTTTTTGAGCGTTTGGAATCCAATAACTATAACACTTACCGGTCACGGAAATACTCCAATTGGTATGTGGCACTGAAAAGAACTGGGCAGTACAAACCTGGACCAAAAACAGGACCTGGACAGAAAGCTATTCTTTTTCTTCCCATGTCTGCTAAAAGCTGATTTCCATGGTGGATTCTGAAAACATGTGCCACACTACATTAACAAGGTAGTTCCCTACTGCTCTCCAAATAGCAGAAATACAAGCAATTCTTTGCTGACATAACTACTTCTGTGATTATCAGATTAACACATGAACGTTTCATATTGTCTTTAAACTTATTGTGCCAGTGCATGTGGGAGTAAACTCACTTGGAAAATATATTGGATTTTCAGGCTCAATAACATTACCTGTTTCCTACCAGATATCTATATAGAGCTGCTTTATTTACCTTGTATTTGCTTTACAGAGTAATAGAAGATTAATCTGATGCACACTTAGAAGAGAATTTACCATTTAAAATAATTTATCTATTGCTTATTCAAAAATAGAGTGAATATTGACTTCCTAAAAGCAGTCCGTGAATAATTTCCACATGATCCAAGTAACTTGACATTAAACATTCTAAATTATTAATTTAATAAAATGTGAAGCTTCTTCCTATCCTGTAATATTTCTATAGGACTCGGGCAGCTCTCTGTGGTATAGTTTGTAGAACAGGCCTGTGTAAACAGACGGCAACTCTCTCATGGTCAAATCGATCTTATCAAACCCTTCTCGGTGCCCGTAAAGCAAGAGCTTGGCTACGCTGCTGGTGATGGGAGTTGTGTGCTTAGTCCTGGTGAGCTCACCAAGGTCCATCCACTCGCAGCTCAGGCACTCCTGCTCACAGAGGCTGATGGTGAAGGAGGAAGGCTCCAGGCGGCAGACGAAGTACAGATCGGACTTGCCGAAGGCTCCGGGGTGGCTGTGCTGCTGCCGTACACTTAGGATGGACCTGAACTCAGACCTGATGCCGGTCTCTTCAAAAACCTCTCGAACTGCTGTGTCTCCTACGCAAAGAGAACACTTCTTAACAAACATACAAGAATTGCCCGACCCTTCTTTAACTTCTTCTGATCATGGAAAATTTCTGACTCGAAGCACTCTAACCATCTAATAAGCTGTTGGGAACATAAATGCTTCAACACAAGGATAAGCTCATTTTTGTGGTCCCTGAACAAAACTGACTGCTGGGGGCTACTGTGTGGGCTATTTCTGGCACATATGCTATACAGTAAGGAGAGCAGGAAGCCCTCCTATGCTCTCTCTATGGCTGGGGGTGGTTGCTGGCTTCACTAACCTCTAAATGCCAGACAGCAGAGCATTCCATCTAGTTGCTGCTTCAGACCCTTAGGAGTTGCAAACCTGGAGTATCAGATCACTGATGGAATCGCTTAGTTTTGTGACACGTTGCCAGGATGCATGAAAATATGGGGAAAAATATTGTTTCCAGATAAGGAAAGTTGGCCTCAAGATATACCTTCAATGTCGAGTGATAGTTCAAATGTGCCATATGTGGGTGTGGAGCCTCTTGTTGCAGCACACACTCTCTCTCTACATTGCATGTGTACGTCTTCTGTACAACAGCTAAGGTGATACAGAGCTTATCTTTCTCACTACTGAAGTTGATACAAGTTCAAAGCTCTTGAGGATCTGCAGACTGCAGTTAAAGCTAGACAATTCCCATCTATCCAGGGCTCTTCAGGACAGAAGATGTACTCTTGTAGCTCAAGAGCCCTAACAATTTTTTGATATCCCACTTATTTTTCCAAAATTCTGCAGTTGAATCATGACAAAGTCTACTCATCTGAGGCAGACACTAATTGAAAAAATAACCTTTTTTTTCATTTAATCTTGCTAAGCAAATAGCTGTGTCATGTCTTCAGTGGCAAGTGCATATAACTATTTTGCAAAGTTATCTACTTCAACTGGTTCATCTTCTGTAAGCAGTGAGTTTTGGCTTACTTCCAGACGCAAAATGCATTTTACCAGAGCTGTAGAGACTCTCCTTTACAAACTACCACCTTGAAATGTCAGAGGTAAAAGAAACTAGACCTTTTAATTGTGTGTTTTCAAAATACTGAAAATAGTTTCAGGATATACAGTGGTTAGCAATATATAAACAAAGGGATCTGTCCAGCAAAGACCAAGCAGCTCTGCAGGGGTGTCCCTGGCGCTGCTCAGACTCTGTCTCAGTGTTACAAAGTGTCCGTGCCCAGGCAATGTCAGCCAGGTACAGAGGGGTTTGCAGGGCCGGAGACCACTGATACCTGCTGCCCATAGAACATCTGT
Source organism: Crypturellus undulatus (assembly GCA_013389825.1). Lineage (NCBI taxonomy): Eukaryota > Metazoa > Chordata > Aves > Tinamiformes > Tinamidae > Crypturellus > Crypturellus undulatus. The sequence goes on along the minus strand of VWPW01026768.1, from coordinate 100,376 downwards.
TCCCGTTTGAACTAATGGGAAATCTACATGTGAGGGGGGAAGAATAACATTGGGGAATATACTCATTTACTAGTCCTGATCCATGGGGGAGACTGTGTCCTGTGTCATCCACAGAGAGTCTGCAGTCCTCTTCAATCTAAGGTAGTGGTTATGAAGCAACCCCCTGGGGCAAGTGGTTTTATTATAAGGCAAGCGATTTTATTATTAGGCAAATGGCTGTTTTAAACAAGAGTGGTTTGAAAAGGTAAACAACTAAGACGATGAGGAATGTTGAGTGCTGTGGTAAGAAAGATGAAACAATTCAGGATTTTAATTAAGCTTTGAGTTTTGCCTTGAGATCAAGTGCCTTTTTCTGTTTCTCTTTTATTTAAATATATGTGTATATATATTTAAAAGATAATGACAGTTAAACTAAAAGAAAGGGTAGGGCTTGAGTTTAAAAAAAAAATCGAACATAAAAAAGTGTGTGCAATCTGATGCATAAACTGCATTTTACAAAAGGATTTATTTTCATTAGAGTAGGCAGTCATGTATTTTTATATAATCACAGGATCTTTAAGCAGTGTAATTGCACTCAAATTTAGGTTCTTGAATGATTGTGAATTTATAAGGCTTGATGTAAGTGAAGAAAAAGTAAAATTAAGCTCTATTATATTTTATGCTTTACTAATTTATCTTTCCCTGTAATATTAAGATGTGATAGAGAAAGCAGTATTTTTTATTATTATATTGTTTAGTAGTGGCATGAGGGGAGCTAAAGAGATTTATTTCTCCTCCCTCAGTATAAAAACCCCTCTGGTATCTCCTGGCCCAGATCCTCTTGTCCTCATTAACAGTGAAAGGAGCCTGGCTAAACAACACGCCCAGTGTTCAGGGTTCTAATTTTGACTCCTGTCACTGTCTCTGAAAGAAGAGAGCTAGTTAAAACATGATGAGTCATAAAGTGAGTCAGGAAAACCGACTCTCCACCATATCACGTAAACTAGAAAGCAGTTTCTCCATATATTAAAATTATGAACTGGAATGCAAGCCAGTTGTTGGAAGATTGTTAGGGCAGGTGTAGAGAAATTCCTAAGGTACAAAACAGGTTGAGGAAACTTGGGCTTGATACTAGCTTACCAGAAGTACTACGTGGTTTTGGCAACCTTTTTGGTCCTATTTAGCAGAGAAATTCAACAATATCTCAACACTGATGTAGGACAATATTAATATTAGCAAATGTAATTTTTGAAACCAAGACTTTCCCAGTAAGTGCAGTAGGTTTTACCAATCACAAGCTATGGATCCTAATTTTAAGTGACTGCGATAGAAGGAGAAAAAGTATTATTGCATTATTTTCTATCTCTTCATGCACACATCTGTTCATTCACGTTTGAAAATAACTGCAGCAATTGTATCTATCATCTCACCTGTGCCTTGCTAGATAGAAGTAAAGAGTTTCCTCAAATCAACTTTGATTTTTTAATATAGAAGTGCCTTATGTTGCTAGTTGAAAGGAGGTACCCACAAGACTCAGGCACTGCACTTACGTAGCGCCTCTGCCAAAGAACTCTTAGTCTCAACAGATTTAATGCACAAGGGTGCCAAGAAGCAAGTGTATTGATTCCTGTTTTGACCATAAAAATGTGGAGTTGGAAATTTTTGCTCAGTACGTTACTGAGCTCAGCACCCTAGTTTCCAGGGTGAGCTGAGAACTCTTGTATTTCATTTTTTATTTTATTTTTTGATTACCTTTATCCTAGGCACTTGTAGTTCACATTACAGCAAACCCAACAAGCCTACAAAAATCAAACAAATTGGCTTCAAAACCTGCTTTAAGGGAAAATGTGGAAAAGTGTTAATATTACAAATATAAAGCTTTTCTGCTCTGAATGCCATGTTGCCCTGTTTATCTTAAGGACACAGGATCATGTCACTTTGCCTATTAACTATTAATTCAAGGAAATGCTTAGTCATAGAAGTCACCTTACACATGTATGTTGGTCGTAATGTATTTCAGTGTCATCAATGACTTTACCATTTGGTTGATGTCTGAGCTGTTATTCTAGGACTTACCAATGTCTTCGCCTGGATTAGAAAGGCCTCCTGGAAATTTCCATGCGTTTACAGTCTGTAGTGGAGGAAAAAAATATTAATAAACTGGATCTGTGCTGTACTCCGTAATATGAAGGTGACAAACAACAGGTGACCCTTATGTTGAAGTTGAAGTATTGTAATTATTCTTATAAATACCAGAAAGGCTTTAAAGAGGAACTACTTTGTTCTTGCTAATGTGATGATCAAAGGTATCTAAAGTCTGTCTGAAATATTGGAACAAAACATCTACTGATTGAAAACACAAAGTGTCTAACAATCATTAGACAACGTTGCTGCTAGATAACTAGGTAGAGTAGCTGAATATAAAAAAGGCTGCTATAGTCTATATAGTCTCATATTTAATCACTGATGTATTCCACTTTCATGTTTTTGGCTTTTTATAAGTGTTTATATATTTAATCTTAAAAACAGATATTATGATTGTAGTATTGTTCTATACTGCACTGGCTTTAGGATGATTTTGTGTGTCTGTAATAACCATTTAGTGTAACTTGTCGTTTGTTTTTATGGAATATGAGAGGCCTTGTGTTTGGTTTGTATATAGATACATATATTGAATTGCAATAAAATTCAGTCATTAAAACAGAATGTGGACTGCAGACTTGGTGGTTTAATTGATATTGCTAAATGAGAGTCAGTTCCTGACCTCTTGTAAATATATGACAGTTTGCAGGTTTTACCCTTACCTCTGTGCTGTTCGTACTATTTATTTTTAATTCCTTTCCATATTAAAAGTGAGTGTAGGAAGAAGTTAACCTTCAGCTAGAGACTAATGCAGAAAAAATGTATACTCTGGCAAAAAAAAAGAGGTAGCTTTTCATGTACATGCCGCATAGAGAGTAGTTGTGTGCTTTCCAGTGATCTGAAACCCCACTGATTACTTTGGAAAATGGCTTTTTTGGGCCCTCTTAAAGGTCTTGGATAAGAATTTAGAGTAAGAGATTAAAAATACTGCAGATGGAAAGTACATGTATTTGTCTCTTGGCTTTCAGATGTGTTTTCAGTTCCTGGAAATCTTTCTTTGTGTGCTGTGGAATTGTTCTTTTTCATGATACAACTCAAGCAACTCTAAAAATTCCACTAGCTCACATTAAAAAGCGTCATTTAAGCCTAACTTTTCAAGCTTTCAAAACATGCTTCTATAAAAGTGTCACTCTTTCAGGGAAATCCTATACTTGGGAAGAGGGAGGAAAAATGGTGGAACGGACATTGGGAAAGAATTACCTGAGCCACTTTGCTGGCACTATTTTATTTACTTGCTGCACTAGTGCTTTTACTGTTTCTAGACACTCTCCTCTACAGTTTGAACCATTCTAGACCCCATATATTGCATGGTATGTTTATAAATTAATTGGTGATTACTGAACACAATTCTGAAAACGCTGCTTTAAAGAAGTCCTTGAAGTTTTTTGCTCAACACTAAGTAAAAGCATGAAGTCAGTACTTTAAGGGAGAAAGGAAGGGTTGCCTTTCCCTGAACTATTGCATTACAAATTCAAAATGTTGCATGATGGAACCTATCTGGGAGAACATCCCTTCACTGAAGATTTTGAACTTTGGTGTAGTTACTAGTGAGCTGAAGTAGAGGGTAGTCCAGTTCCTAAGAACAAATCTGTCAGTTTTTATTTCAGGAAAGGCGGAAAAAAATATGGCTAGTGAGATTTTGGCTTAGATGTAACTCTGTAAAGGATGCAGCCAATTATACTTACTTAGGGGGTATAAGGTTTGATTATTGCCAGGTTAGAATTGCAAGTATCCTCACTGCAACTGGGAGGACTCTATTTCCGTTCCAGGAGGTTATTCACTTACTCGTATGGAACATATGAGGATGTGTAGTTCAACTGAAGTACCGTGCTGCCTTTAACTCGGGAGGGAGAGCGGAGTGGCGCCTGCATCCGCGTTGGGTAGCAAGTGCTAATGAGTAAGATGCTGCAGAGAGGGATGCTCGGTTACCTCGAGCCACATCACAGCACCCACCATCTCCGTGCTAATTCTCTGGTCAGGCACTTCCCTCTGGGAGTGCTTAATGATCCCGGCACCTGCCTTACAAAGGTGGTCTCTCCAGGTCATGGTGTACCACATCATTGCTTATTTAAAACCACAGCTATGCCTGGAATTTCCAAACCCAAACAACAGAATCCTTCTATCAAAATCCACTTACAGTCACAGGAGTTTTCCAGAGGTCTGCATGGATCCAAACACAAAGTTGGGGAATCTTTTAGGTCAGTTACAAGAGAAAAGAGAAAACTCAAAGCAGCAACACCTGTGTACCTGAGTGATGAAGCCAATGAAAGAAACATGCTGTGCAGTTTGGGATCTGCTGTAATGTATGTCATGTGAGAGCGGGGAGCAGAGTGGAGCTGGCCTTGTTAGGAGATTAAACTGAGGAATGCACAAACGTGGTGAGTACCTCAAAGCATCTTAATCATCAACAATGAAATTGTTTTGAGGAATGATGTATCCTTCTATATGGGTGTTTTTGTGCTGAGACTACCTCATTTTTTTTCCTCCAAGAGAATTTTGTGCAATGTTTTCCCCAATTTTGTTACTCTTTGTGGATTTCTATTCGAAAATAACTTTTCAGGAAAACAGTTTTTTACCACACTCAAAATTGCCTAGAGTTTTGTTTCCTTTCAGACAGCATAAGTTTGCTGTGCATAAAATTGTATCTGGTACAAAAGATGTTGCAATTACCCAATGCAATTTAGAAGCGGTGTAGTGCTTCCTTAAGATGCGATTTACTCTTTAGCCAGAATGAAATTTAGTGATTGAACATTTCTTTTTCCTGAATGAGCTATCTCCTCTCTCCTGGATTGGATTCCTTGTGCCCATTGTCTAGTAGCTTGGAAGGCAGCAACTCTGTCTGAGGCAACTGTGCTATTCTCAGCTTTGCTGCTGGATGTGAACTTGTTTGTGCTGAAGCTGTGCTTGCACAGTCCAGTTAACGGAATCCAACTGGAAGTTTTTCTAACTAAAGCTTTCTTTTTTTTTTCTTTCTTTTTTTTTTTTGGGTTCTTTTTTTCACCCATCTTAGCTGAGTGAAAGATGAAATCTGTGTAAATTGCTAAGATTTTAACCATTTAAAAAAAATCTCTTTAATTTAATAATGCCCTCTTCCAAGCAGTCATGAAGCAATATGCCATTCAGCTCTGCTCATTCAGTCAATCACCGATTATAATTAACAGCAAAGCCATCTATTTTCAAAGTCTATCATTTACTTTATTTTTTTTAATTAAAATCCAGATACGACAATATCTTGATAGACATGTTCCAAAATACTACGAAAAGGAATAACTTTTAACTATGGAATGAAATGAAAAGATCTTTCCTTTATACTACAGAGTAGGTTTATCTAAATTAACTTCTCTGTATTTTGGAATCTGAAAGCAAACTTACCCTATTTCTGTCTTGTACGACCAACACCTTTCCAGTACTTTCATCTAAAACAGCACCTATTAAGAGAGATAACATTGGAAAAGATTAAAATTCAAACCTAGATAAATGCTTCACAAATTTGAATTCCAGATTAGACAAGAAATGAGAGGAATCTTTTCCTCTCATGTGTTAGTATTATCACAACTAGAGAATGCAAGATCATGATCTCTTCCAACCAATTATTCTGCAGTGGAGACATGCCTGTAAGCTTGCTTAAAAGGCAGAATTTTTCCAAGATGCTGGCTGAGTAACCATGACAAGGGAGAAGTTTCCTCCACTGAAATTCAAGATGAAACCCTGCAATGTTGGTTAATAACACACAAGGTTTAATGTTCATGATGGGCTACTGGTCCGGATCATGAAAACTCATCATTAGACACAAGTGAGACACTCTCACTTGATTCAAGAAAAAATTATCAGGATGCAGGCAGAGAAATTCAGCCTCTCACTGTATGACAGTGTGCACAGTTAGTCCATGAATTTCTCCCGCAGATTGTCTGTTTTTGTGTTTTTAAAACCTAAGTGCTTTCACATCTAGTCATCATGTCACACTCAGCAGTCACACTTTAGAAGTATTTTCCCTTTAAAACAGGCATTTTGTCAGATTTTAAATTTATGTGCTGTGGTGAGCAGCATGAGAACAGTGGTACAATTTACCAGGCTCTTTTCCACATCAGTCTTCCATGGTTTTCAAATTAGTAGGTAACTATAAAGAAATGCTATCACTTTCTAGCAGGAGGAGTCATTTGTGGATAGAATACATGATGATAAACACATTAAAAAGGCTATGGAGAAATATTTCCACACAAGGGAAGTATTAAGGAATGAGTGTCTAGCTTGAAAACATCCGTTTCTTTTTAATAATGTGTGGTAGACTTATGTGTAGGAGGAATACTTACAAGATGAAATACCAGCCTTCATTCAAGATATGTCAAAGGACATGTTTTAAGTAAGTAGTCACAAATCAGTCTCCTTGTAGCTTGTGACTTCTATGAGCTCATTCTTCCTGTAAATACTCAACAGGGTACCAGTTCAAGTACTGTACTGAGTGAGAAAAAAAGAACTGTACTGACTGAGAAAAAATAAAGCAGAAGGAACTTTGATGTATACATGCTGTGATTACAGGGATCATTTTCTAAAAAAGCCAGTTTTCAGCCAAATTGTCTTCTGAGATGAGAGAGGGCTGCTGAAGAAAGGAAATTGCTGATTGAGTCAACTAGAAACAACAATTGCTCTCTTTTGTTGCCAAGAAATCAATGCCTGTGAATGTAATTTTTGGCCGTGAATTGTTATGATGCGAGGCATCCAGACACTTGGATAGATGATACTAAGTATCAAAAGCAATAAAGAAAAGATACTAACGGGATTTGTCATCTCCTCTCCTTTTCCCTGGTGTAACTCAGAAGCTACTCAGCAAGGGCTTGCTGGGCCACATCTGTTTAGCATCACTGAGATCACGCTTGGGCTGTGCACACTGAATGTGTGATACCTGCAGCTTCCAATTATCCACCCCATGATGGCTTTCTGGAAAGGTTTACACTTGTAGCACAACCAAGCAATCACCATTACAGCACTGCTTTGCTCAAATGTTCTCTTTCCAGAATTAGATTAAAAAAAACTTTATATAACCAGTAATGGAGAAGAAAAATACCTCTCCTCTCCTTGTTCCATTTATAATTGATCTAAACATCTACGAAAAACATGTTCAGAGTCGAACAGCATTCATTCTTCATGTGTGCACCGGTAACCATGACTGCTTACATTGCAAACATCACCAGGCAGGAATAGGCATTGCTTTGTAAAAAAACTTGGGAGCTTCTTTTAAATCACTCTTGATTCCCTGGACAGTCACAGCCTAGCAAACTTTAGGTTCCTGTGCAGAATGATTTGATATTTGTGCAGATGCTGGGTTTTTTACACATCTTTACGTCCTAAGAAATAGGACTTGCCAAGGCTCATGCTCGTGCGTGCGCAGTGCCCCTTCAACTTCAAAGGCTTTATATCAGTAACCAGATGTCGGTAGAAAACACGAAAATAATACCTATGTTGTATAGCCAAATACTGCATAGGAGGGTGAGGAGAATGGGTTAACTGCTTTCCTCTCAGGTACCGTATATTTTGCATATTTAAAAATGTGTCAGTTGTATGGATGGCAAACCACTGCCACCTAGGAGGTGGAGAATGTTGAAACTGCATTTCAAAAATAACTTAATCGTTTCACGCATTGTAAGTTTTCCTGTACCTTTACATACATGGAAAATCCTGCTGCCTGCAGAAGGATGCAGTAAGTTAGCTGGAAGATGCATCACATATTCCACTATTTTTAGACAATAATGTCCTAGCCCTATGAGTAACGTTTCTTCTTGCTCTGCTTGGCAACTCTCTGGTGGAGTCTGGTGAAACAAGTCCTGGCCCTGCTTATTCACACCTTTGTCACCACTTGGCTGCGGGGCCGGAGCAGCAGCAGTGCTCACTGCATGGGCAGCTCGGACAGCGCGGACCCACCAGCTGCCCTTCCTCGCACTGGGTACCTAGCAGGGAGCACACGTGTTGGGTGCTGTACAAGTTTTAAATCTGGGCAAGGAATTAAAAAAATCCATATACCCCCATGTATGAAACTGCTTCTTTCCTTAAGATTTGTTTCTGCTTGCATACGGCGTTTACCTGAAAAGGACAACAGCAAGTACAACAGCAAATGATGCTTTGAGAAGGAGTCTTTCATACTCCTATTTTCAAATACTTATATGAAAGACTTATCAAAGTTAAAATTTCTCCACATTCTCCATTGTCCTTTTGTATGGTTGTCAGGGCTGCAACACTTGCATTAAATGATTTTCTTTAAAAACGCAACTTTAGCTATGCAAAGCCTGCTGGTGAAAAATTCCCTTTCAATCAGTTCTGCTTTCCCAAATATGCAAGTTCTAACCATAGGAATAATGCTGTGCTTTTGCGAGGGGAGTGCATTGTTTTCCTCGGGTTTAATGCCACATATTTTAATGGTGAGGTTTTCATACCTCTGGAAAACATGCTCCAACATGTCCATTGACAAAACTCAGGCCTCTCTTGAGCTTCTACACTGCCCTCTGCTGGTTTTCTAACCAAAAACTCCCCCTAACAACAGTATTAATTAAAGGCTTTCGTTTCTAAAGAGGTATTTTCAGTCCACCCATTGGTAAAAGGAATAATCCTGCTCTAATGAGTCCTTTTTAACTAGGAATTGCCAAAGCTTCCTTTAAGGTACAGACTGATGAACTAATATCCCACGTAGTCCTTCCAGCCAAGGACCGTCAACTCAAGCTTGTCACGAGGGGGACTTGCTGTCACTGTTCTAACTGTTGAACGTTACAGCTTTTAGCAGAACGGAGTGAATCCAGATGGACTGCCATGTTACAGGCAGTTACTGAGTGATGGGATGGGCAGTGGCATTTTGGATGGAAGACTCTTGAAAGGGAAGGCAAAAATACCGAAATCTGATAAAGCTGAGATCCAGATGACTATTTTTGGCTCATTGTTGGTTCCTCACACTCTGCTCTATTAAACAGCTTAACTAGTTTATTGGGAATTGCTTTAGAGTTGTTTTAGAGCAACTCCCAATTTTGGTTGTGGGAGGTCCTGATAGTAAGACATCCATGTGTCCAGAGGTGCCCTTAGTATATGCTTAGGATCTGGACTTTAAATTTAGAGGATCTTGTGGACTAATAGTTGAGTCAATAGTCGAGCGAGTTCCCCAACAACTTTTACTGGTAGGAGTTTGCCCCATTTGCAGATGTGAACCTGAGCACTATTTAGGCAGATGCACATAGTAAACATCCACAGCCACGGACAGGTAACATTGCAATAGAGATGTGATTTTTTTTTTTTTTTAAACACGTTTATAGACGCTTTTCTGTTTCTAAAAAGATACTACCGTAAAGCTGAAGTTCCACCTCTCTAACTCACAAACTGAAAGGCAGGATGTGCCTCTCAAAATGATACATAAAAACAATAGTCTTGAGGGAAGGTGATTTTTTTAAGCCTGGGGACATTTTCCGAGGGCTGTTCGTAAGTTTCTCAAACTGGGATACTGAGGTCCCTCTTTCTTGGCTTGTTTTCAAGCAAGCACGTGGTTTGTCCTACCAGGACATTTGTGCATGGCACCCTGTGCTTTGGACAGCTGTCCAAGCCAACTTTGACATGTTTGTTGTGCAGCAGCCTGGCCCATTTCCTGCTGAACCTTGTCCTAGGCGATCACGAGCCTTTCCGTGCGTGCTGCATAATCTGGGGACTAACCTGCGACTCCTACTTGGTGCGTGGCAAACCCTGGCAGCCTGCTGGGCCCTTCCGCTAGCCACAGAGTCAGCGTGCAGGAGTCGGACTCGGCATGGTGAAAAGCAAAGCCTTGCGAGGCAGCCGTGGCTATGAGTCTGCTCTGGAGGATGGGGACGTGCAGCCACACAGCTACCCGGCCCTCCTCTCGCCACCGCCTAACCGCACCTGAAAGAGAGAGCGACACGGAGCTGCTCGCGCTATCCCAGCGGCCGCTCACGAGCGGGG
>VWPW01026768.1:13294-89930 GCA_013389825.1 Crypturellus undulatus | reverse complement strand
GGCGGGCCGCTCGCGCTCGCCGCGGCCAACGCCGTGGACGCGGGTACGGGCACCGCGCCGCGAGCCGAGCCGAGCGGGGCAGGGCGGGAACGGCCGGTAACGGTCGCGGCGCGTGCGGTAATTGCACCGTGAGAGGGGCGGGAAGCGCGTGCCCTAACGGCCGGTAACGGTCGCTTCCCCGCGCGGCTGGCACCGGCGTCGCAAGCCGTGGCGGCGGGGGACGCGCGTGTCCCTGCCGTGGGGCGAGGCCAGCGCTGTGCCCCGTGCTGCTTCCCTCTCGTGCCCGTGTGAGGGGCTCTGCACGTGCTGCCGCACGGGGGAAACGCTCGCTTCGTTAGCTGGGTGTTGAGGGGAAAACAAAAAGAAAACCACGTAACTTTCTCCTGGAAACTTTAGAGGGTGACAAAGTTCCAACAATGCTCCGGAGGACCCTCGTGCAGCTGTCGCTGAACAGCATGAAATCCGCCGGTATCTGCATCGGCCGCCCGGTCCTGCTCACCAGCGCGGCGGGAAGGCAAGAGGTGGGTGCCCTGCTCGTCTGTCTGGGCACTGAGCCCTGGGGCTGGTTAATACCTTCCACTCGTGCTTCATAGCGGAGCAAAGTGGAGCGCATGTGTGCAAATACAGCGAACGTTATCTTCTGCCTTTTATGCCGTAGTTACATGTTTTTTCTCAGAAAGCGCTTGTTTGTGCTTTATGTACAAATGTATACATGGATATATATACGCACAGACATACATTTAGTTTGTGAAGAGCAATAAACTTAGCCCTTTATTCTTTATACCAGTAGTTTTGTCCATTTTCCAAGTCACGGCAGTGTGTGTTTTGTGTTTTCTGTAGCATATATGAAAAATCTGTGGAAAATTAGAACCAGCTTTTAACCATTTACTTCTCTCATGCCATGTTGTTATTAAAAAAAGTTATCTTTTTTTTTTTTTTTCCTTTTTTCGCTCATATCTTGGAGGACTTAGAAGGGAGGAGAAAAAAAATCTCTCTTAAACCGGTGACAGTTGGTTTTGTTGACACTCTTCCTAGGTCTGTACAGCTTGGCCCACAGCAGGCTTTCCAGGAGGGAAGGTTGGACTGAGTGAAACTACACAGAAGAACCTGAAAGTGAATCCCGGAGATGCGGTCACTGTGCAGCCTGTGACTGGGGCAGTCATCCAGGCAGAGGAGGTAGATGTGAAGCTGAGGTATGGGACTTGTCAGAACCTGCTGATGAGGCATTGGAGCTGCACAGCAGACTCTCACCTCTTAGAAGGTGACATTTTTCTCTCGTTTTGGAAACTAATATGCACAGTCACATGTGCATGGGTGTTCATAGGGCTAAGGCTAAATTTTAATAACCGGTGACTAAATGTTGCAAAAAAAAAGTGTTCCTCCTTTCTTCCCTGTGTAGTGCCACCCTTCTCCCTATTACTGGTCCATTTTTGTGCCAGACTGGTCCATCTCTCTGAGCCTGGCAGCAAATAACGTAAACAAAATCAAGATAATTTCATGCAACTTGAGCAAGCTGATTAGGTAGGTGATTGCCATGGCTAGCTCAAGAGAAGTGGAGAAGGAAAGAAAACCAAGTAGGGCCTCCTCTGTGGGCAGCAGCATTTTGCTCGAGCAGCTCAGCTGTCTTAAAAAATCTCAGCTAGTGCCATTTTGGAGGATGGAATGCTACGGAATCCATTAGTAGTAAGAGGTTTGTCATTTTATGTTAAATTAATAAATGGTAACCCTGGCGAAATCCTTCTGAAGTCGACGTCAGCCTGCCTGTGTTGCATCTGATTGAGGCAAGAGTGTTCAACTGCACGATTAAGGCAGATTTTTCTAAACTTCTGAGTTGTTCATAAAGTTGATGAAAGATTAGAAAGGACCAGAAGGAGCTCTTGCCTGCGTTGCTGCTAACGATTTGCAGCAGAATTCCTAACGACATGTGAGAAGCTCTTGTAGTCTTCTGCAGTTAATAGAATTACTGGTTGTCAGGGTGGGGAGAGTGTAGGACTTTCAGTCATTTCTCCCCAAGACTTTAGTTTTGTATTGCGTGCTTTCATGTTTTGCTTTTATTTATTGGAATTTTTTTTTTTAAGAATGGAAACTCACAGTTTTTCTCTCACAAAAAAGAGGAAATTTCATTTGTCTTGAAAATTACAAAGGCGTTAATATTAGCAGTTTATTCATCTGGTAATTTTTTTTTGGTCATTTTTGTAACAGGCCACTCAGAATTTGGGTTGGCAGGGAATTTGGTTATAGTTCTTTTTTAAAGTTATTTTATAGTTATTTTGAAGGAGCCCCTAAATACTAATTTCTACAAGTCCCTTTCTGCCTTGTCAAACTTCAGTTTCTGAGTGGGGAACTTGTTTTGAGAGATGGTGTTTTCCTGAAGAGTGACTCGTGGAAATGTTAGTGAGGTGACCTTGATTTGTCAATGCTGTAACCAGTCTGGTGGTAATTATAGCCTTACTAGTTAATGTGGCTCTGGATACTATACTGATTCCCCCTAGTCAACTTGTATTCCCTCTTCATGCCTCTGTTCTCACCAGAAAATGAAAATAATGATGTAATTTCTGCTATGTTGGTTTTAAGCTCGTAAGAAGTCTCATTATTATTACGTGCTGTTTGTTTATAGAAGTGATTGAAAACACTGATTTCATTAAAAATAAAATTAAAATAATATACTTGTTAAATAAGCATATACTGTAATGTAGGTGTTGTAGTATAAGTACTATAATTACTAGCTTTGGAGAGTTGTTTGTGTGTATGAATTATTATCATTTCTTTTTAGTTGAAATCAAATTCCCAACGCACTAATCTAATTAAATACGAATTTACTTGTCATGTGGCTCTGCTATTTTGAGACCTCTCCTCTAACCTAGAATAATATTCCTCTTTCTCTTGAATTGATTCCTTGATCAGTAAAATTACTGAGAATTGGATCTTTATTTGTAGGTTTAGAGCACCCTCTGTTGACTACACTTTTATCTGCAACTGCTATATCTACTTTAAAAGCTTTTAGTGATGATGCTGTTTAGCTTTTCAACATGCATGTTGAAGTGCTTACAAAGTTTGGATGTTCATCTGCAGTATGGACACCTTTGTAATGAAAACCAGCTCTTGTGTTAGGATCATACAAATATTCTTAGAGCGATAAATGTTGATGAACTAGAGAAGCTTTGTAATATGTTTTAATAAAACGTGAAACTGTGAGTGAAGTGGGCACAAGGTTTGAGTGGATAAATTATGTATCATGGAAAAATATGTTGAGCTCTTTAGGCACAGGCAAGTGACTGAATCACAAGACTTATAAGCTGCAGGTATCTGAGGAGCAGGGGGAGCTAATGATACTTGTTATTGGGTTTTAAATATGATGTGAAATATTAATATAAACATCAGTGAAAGAAATGCATGTAAGACATGTTTTACCTTCCATTCGCTTTGGCATAAGGGCAGATTTGTTCAGCTGCGTCTGTGGTCCCATGCTAAACCCTTTGATGACACTGTGTTGAGAAAGTGCCACTGGATACAGAAGTGACATAAAACCAATTTACTGAGTCACTTAAAGCTAGATTAGATAAAGGATTAGTAGGTGCACAGAGAAAACTTTTCACTGTGTTGATGCTGCACATTTAGTGCTTAAAGACACGCACAGTTTTGCAAAGTGCTCGATACCCATCAAAGACTATTTATATGTGTGTTTACAAGAGTGGAAGAGATCTTTCTTATGAGCAATTAATTCAATTCAGTAAATGCAGTGACCATTACATTTGGTCGGTAGTTGAAGGGATCAGGTATTACATGTTTATTGTCTTGATAAATGTAAATTACTACATCGTTTGTTTTAGTGTTTTTTTTTTTTTTTTAGGAAAAATCAAAACAAAATTAAATATTAACACTTCTGTTACTTATGAGACTAATATCTTCTGCATTAAAGTCTAAGGATCCAGAGATTGTGATGTGATAAATCCCCTTTCTTTCTTTGTGAGGTTAAATTTACAGTGTAAAATAGTTGTCCTTAAGTGATTACTGATCAGAAAAAAAAAATTTCTTCCTACCACAGGGACAAGGATGCCACTATTAATGCTGAGGAAATGTCTGTCTGTCTACTGAGAAATTTAGGTATGAGTTTTGTTGCTTTTCTTTTGACTTCATTATTTATTTATTTATTTGTAGGAGGAGTTCAGGATTTGGATAGAAAAGTTTCCTCTTACGATCCTGATCAAGAAACTTGAGACAAAGCAAGCAGAACATTGTTCCTTCAGGGTTGTGTCTGCTTTGGGCTAAATCATTCATTCTTCTGTGCAGCAAGTATTCAGCTTGCTGTAATCCTGTCTGTCAGTCTGTTGTGTTTATTTCTATTGCTGGTTCAAGCTACAATTGTTTAGCAGTCATTGGTGATCTTCTGGCTGATACTGTGATTTATTGCAGTTTCCTTGGCATTGCAAGGAGAAAGAATTCAATATGATGACCTAAACACATGAAAAAGAGATCATTATTAATATCATTATCTTGTGTTTTGAAACTTTTTTTAAAAAACATTGGTGATAAATGAGCAAAATGATGGTAGATATGCTTACGTAAGTCAAAAGAAAACCCAAATTCCTGCACAGATAAGGTGATATTCAAAGGTTGAATTGTTTCACTCTGTGAGAATCTTCTGATTTAGAAATTGTCAAACTCGTTAAATCGCCAAGCTGCTTTGGCCATCTAGGAAGCAGAAAACGAGAACTAGATTCCAAAAGCATGATTTTGGCTAGGAATGATAAATTTTGTTTACATTTTTTGCCTTTAATGGGGAGATTAATATGAGAGTTAACATCTATTAATGCTGAATGTTTATCTACTATAATCTGCTTGTATATAAAATGATCATTTTAGAAGGCAAAATTATTTCATTTTTTGAAATGTGAGCTTTAATTATGTTAATTTATAGCACTTGTTACAGCTAAAGAATTATTCTGATACAAAAGTGCCTGAAAGTTGTTTCTGCCAAATTAAATTGAAATGTCTTTTGCTTCTTTTTTTTTTTCCTTCCCTTCTTTTCTTCCGTGAACTTTATTGTAGATGGGAAAGTGGTTTTGCCAGGAAACCTCTTGGCTTTCACTTTCTATGGCAGACTTTGTAACCTGGTGGTAACAAAAGTGACAGGAAGTGATGGTGCGGAGCTGACCGCCCCGAGCAGTACCATTTCCAGCGCCATGGGTGAACCAGACCTTGAGAGGGCTGAGCTGGAGGCAGGTGTGCTGGATTTGTCCTTGCAGCTCAGCAAGATGGACGTGGATGATAGTCTGGAGGCTGGATCTCCAGGCACACCAAGCAAACTGGTGGTTCCCGAGTCACCAGTTACACCCGTTTCTGCTCTGATAACCAGTGGTCAAGACTCTGGCCAGGCGGATAAACCTGGAAAGGAAAATGTCACAGACCTCACCGATGATTCGGAGCTGGTTGAGAAAGGTGGCAGTGAGAGCCTCCTGCTGCCTGACAAACCTGGGATGATGAGCAGCGCAGATGTTTTTTATTTCATTTCTTCAAGAACTAGAATAAATTTCATTGAAACTAGGCCCAGTGAGGCAGAAGATGGTGACTGTGAATCTCGAGTGACCTATGATATGATAGGAGGCTTAAGTGGCCAGCTCAAAACTATTAGAGAAACAATTGAACTGCCGATGAAGCAACCTGAACTGTTCAAGAGTTACGGTATGATGCCTAAGAGTTGGCTTTCTTCATATGATACCATGTTTTTCTTTAACATTACTTTTTATTTGTTTTTTTTTTAAGCAAGTTATTCAACCAGAAATATACACTGACTTTTTACTGTAATACCAGTTCAGTATACTCGGTGTGCAAGCAGTGTCTAGCTCTTCTATAACTCTACTGTATGGATATCACGAAGAAGCAATGTTTAGGTTGTGTGCAAAATAATTGAGTAGGAAAGAAAGATGTTTATCTAGAAAAGTTCTGGTGTCCATAAACAGTTTATGGCAAACATTGAAGAGTTCTGTACTTAGGCAATCAAAAGGTGCAGATGTTTCTTGTGACCTCATAAGTAATTTTTGGTAGAGTGAACTAAACATATGTATTTTTTAAGTTAAGAAAGAATCAGTCAGATTATTTCTTTTGGTATTTTTAATCCTGTCTGTTACAGAGTTCCTGTAAAATTTTAAGGCAGTATTTTAGACTTCTTGCATGAACCCTTTAACATATTTAGTATGGAATTATAGAGTTGAAAAGCTAATGTGTTTAATATTTCCATATATTAAATTATATCTAAAATGTACATGAACTCAGAAGTTTTCTGTGGCAAAGAAAAAATATACTGTGTATTTATCACAGTGATTATGTACATATAGCAGGCACGTCTGCTCATCGTGCTTCTCACTATGAGAAAGGCCTTTTTACCTAGGTATTTTTGCTTCTTTCGCCTTTTCTGTCATTTATGACGTGATTTTACAGATATCTGGGGCAATTTCCATAAAAAAACAAATGTGTTTTTCCGGCAGTGTGCATTGCATAGACATAATCTGAGGAATGAGGTGAGGAGTGTCCAGCCCAGTTCACTGAGCCCAACATCAGCATTCACCACACATTCTTGTGCTGGCAAAAGCGTTCCTGCAGTATCAAAGATTTTCATGCTTAGTCCCAGAAGTGCTAGATCAAAGGCTCTACTAGCAGTTACCTGAGGGAGGACATTTCTTCCCATCTCCCAGTTTCCCGCTGAGTAATCCTCGAAATGTTGGGAGTCTTTATTTTTCTTGGCTGGTGAGAAAGTCACTTTACAGGATACCTTTGGTCCGACTCTGTTTCTTGCCAGTACAGTAAAAGATACAGGAGGGAACAAAGTTAACGGGCTCATAAGACACTTCATTTCTATCCTCTATCAGTTAGCAGATAACTTTTGTCCTTTCAAGTATGTTAGTTCCGAAAATGTAGTCTTTCTGTTCCCACTGGGCATAGTATTTGCACAAATTTCTTAGTAAGTTTTCCTCTGTCACCTTACCTGTTTGTTCACTGGTTGTGTTGTATCACTGCATTGTGTGCCAGTCTTCTTATTGTTAATGTTTAAGTCATCTCTTTTTGCATTTTAGCTTTTTTTCTTACTGTTTTTGGATTCATGCCCATTTAATTTGATCCTATGGTCTGAAATGTTTTTCTGAACCTTACCTGGAATTATAATCTTACTTTATACCGATTATAGATAACTCCTGCCCAGTTTTAACTGTACCCGGAATACCTTGTTCTTCTATTATCCCTTAATAGTCTCTGCCTGAATGTTTCATTGTGTTTCAACTCTTTTATCTTTTTTATAAGATTTTTTTTTAAGATGCAGTTAATTCTAGATGCCCAAATCAATCCTCAGGTATATTTGAACTTTTTGGGACTGTTAAAGAGAAATGGTTTTCTGACGTTGGAAATTTGCAATGATGATGATGTAAGAGTCTTGGATAATAAAGTATATTCATGAACACTGGGTAGTCAGTCCAGTTTTTTTTTTTGAATAAATCATATGGAAAATGATAATGTTAGGTTACTGAAAAGACAGTAATTTAGATGGTTGTCCTCTGGACAGAATCAGTTGGACTGCAGAGGACAATAATGTAGATATATGTAGAACGGTGAATGTTTCTTGCAGTGAGCTCTTCTCTTTGAAGACATACCGTTTTGTCAAAAAGTGACATGTTGGTTTAAAACATTTCTGCTGAGGTCAAGTTATATTAAAAAAAATAACTGTGAGGCAGTGAAATGTGCGAGTGCAGCTTGTTCAGCTGGGCGTTTGGCACAAATAACACTTTCTTCTCTGTTTGTGTGCATGTGCTTGCCTGAAGGAATCCCTCCTCCTAGAGGAGTGCTGCTATATGGCCCTCCAGGTACTGGGAAGACTATGATTGCCAAGGCTGTTGCAAATGAGGTTGGCGCTCATGTTACCGTTATTAATGGTCCTGAAATAATAAGCAAGTAAGTTCACCTGTTTTATTTTCATTAATACTATAAATACATTTGCCTGAAATCTGTACTGGCATCTGCTCACTGGAGATCCAGCATTTCCCTGTGTAGAAATGGGTGTGGGCTATCTTGTGTAAGAGTTAAAAATAGGTGGGAAAGGACTCCCTGGAGGGCTTACGTTTCTTGTAATAGAAGTGGTTCATTTGGTTTACTCTGGGAATTTGTGCAAGGCATGGAATAAATAAAAACAGAAAACTTAACTATTTAAACTGCTTAAACTGTATCTCTAACTATATCTGAGTCATTTCTGCCACCAGAGTGGCTTGCTTGTTAAAACGTAATGAAATGGAAAGATGAGCTGATGGGTTAATCTCTCCAGCGAACTCAGTTGTCTTTGTTATATATAAATACAGAATGTTGCTAACTCAGTAGTAGTATGCTCTTCTCTGTAATTTTTTGCTTTCTGCAAAATGATTATTTCTTATCTTATGCCCCATCCTACCTAAATTTCTTGTTTTAGTAGAAATAAAGATTATTTTAGCTTTGCTGTGCTTCATAAATTTACTGGAGACTTTGGAAGGGAGGGCTACAGCTTTTTGGGGCACAAGAACAGTAATTTTCCAGATTGTCTGGAAAATGCAAAAAAAGTTTCTTATTAAAATATTTTAATTATTACAGGTTTTATGGAGAATCTGAATCAAGATTACGTCAGATATTTGCTGAAGCTTCTTTGCGGTATAGTCTTTTAGATAATTATATTTATGCTTGCTTATTTGCAGTATTGGTTTCAGTGTTAATATTGTGAAAAGAAAAAATTGCAAGAATCTTGGAATTGTACTTTTTTTCCTGCAGAGGTTTTTAAAAGGAAGTGCACTTATTTATATACAGCTTAGCCAAAAGGAAAGTGAAATTCTAGTATCCCTATTAAATGCTTCTGGTCATTATCCTATTTAAGGATCTGTTGCAGATGGTGCCCGATCACGAGGTCTGTATTGTCAGTGTATTTTACACTTACTTCAACAGGTAGAAGCCCTAGCCAGAATTTCGCCTGGTTCTGAATTTTCCTGCCCTGATTTCTCTTTAGAAAGCAATGCAGAGCTGTGCTGTGATTTGAAAGCTAGCTCTAAATAAATATTGGCATAGCATGCTTCAAATATTATTGGGGAAATTTACCTTTTTTTATTTTTTTGATGCAGTGTCATGGCAAAACTTCCAGGTCATTGTTAGTCCTAATATATTAGGAGAAGACTATCATTTCCTATGTCTGGAAAGATGGCAAATAAAACACTGTCTTTTTAGCCGTGAAATTTGTGTATTTAGTGTCTAGTCTTAGAGAGAGTCATAGAAAAATAACTCTGCAGGTCATCGTAAAGACTTCAGTTGTCTAAGTAAAATGTTAGTAGTTCTAATTATCTTTTTGAACAGTGTCATATTCAAACTGGAAACTTTTAAGTTGCTTAATGAAGTGGGATGCTTGTTAATTTTATTTTAAGGATATTTCCCTTAAAGAGCTCTGCAAATCTTTGCCTTAATATTTACAATCTTTCTCAGCACCTTGACACTTATTTTCCTCTTTTTTTTTTCTTTTTTTTTATCAGACGCCCTTCCATTATATTTATAGATGAGTTGGATGCACTCTGCCCAAAGAGAGAAGGGACTCAGAATGAATTCGTAAATAGAGTTGTAGCTTCGTTGCTAACATTAATGGATGGCATTGGCTCTGTAAGTAGACCATATTGAGGCAATGCATAAAAGGGACTAGAAGAGCACAATAAATTCACTTCTATTGTGTAACTAATTTTAGGTGTGCCACATTGGTGAAACTAAGGAGGTGAAACTAAAGAGGTGAAACTAAACAAAATAGCACTGCAGGAAACCTCCCAGCTGATTTTATGTAACTTTAAAGTTGAAAAAGCATAGTTTGAGGACATTGGTTAGGATTTTTGACCTTGGTCTTCCAGTGGAACAGCTCTTCTGTTACGTCCTGATGGTTTGATATATTAAATGGTTTGTTTCCCAACTTTATTTATTCAAGACCTATTGCTAACTTTTATGACAACACTGTTTTCTAGCTTACGCCTCAGGTACAGGGAAGTTTCAGTTACTGAGAGTAGTCATAGCTCTTCTCATGCTCTATGTGGCCACACTAAAGCCTTAGTTCTCGGAGAATCCTTTGCAAGAGAGGCTGTCTGTTTTCCTAGTTGTTCCTGTTGATTTTAGTTAGAATTCTTTTTTTCTAAGTACACTTTCCTGTGAACTGATGCCCTCAGATAAGCTGCACAAAAGTGAAGACAGGGACTTGTGCCTGAAAGATACTGAAAGGGAGAAAAGCAGGAGACAGTGGGAGGAAAAGGATCTTGGACATACCCATATGTACACAGAGCCTCCTGCTACATGTGCACTATCCCTATATGTGTGCTCTTTGAGTTGAACTGCGCAGGTGATTAGCTTGGCAGAGATCACTTTTTACAATTACGAAAAGTTTTTTGAAGGCGTTGAGAAGAAGCATCAGGATTTCATAGTCCTGTGGTAACTGTGAAAAGTGTGTTTATAAACTGTGTGAGATTTAATCCTCTCTTTGAATTAATATTTTCCATTGTTTGGTCTCTTCAGGAGGGCAGTGAGGGGCAGCTCCTGGTGCTTGGGGCCACTAATCGTCCTCATGCACTGGATGCGGCCCTGCGCAGACCTGGACGTTTTGATAAAGAAATAGAAATCGGGATTCCTAATGCGGAGGACCGGCTAGACATACTCCAAAAGCTTCTTAAGAAGGTTCCTCATTCACTCACAGCAGCAGAGTTGGTGCAACTGGCTGGTAGCACACATGGATACGTGGGTGCAGACCTAGCAGCCTTGTGCAAGGAGGCAGGTAAGAGTCTGTGTGTCATGTTCAGGATCTTTTACAATTTATTGTTAGTTTCATCATTTAGGTGTAAAGGGAAAAAGTCCACAATCTATACTAGTAACTTCTGAAAGAGTTATATCAAAGAAAACATAACCAGATGTGAAATATGAGGAATTGTGATCTGTCTGCTCCTTTGTTAACTAGAAAAGTACTTTTGTGAGTATTAATGAATTAACTGCAGATTAATAACCTTGGGGAATGTACTATCTGTATCATACTAAAGACTTAGAAGTCTCTCAGTTCACAGAGCGTAGTGATTTAACTGATATATTCCTTAGTTTTCCTGCTGTAGACTCTAGAGCCTACCCCTTCTCCACAAAGTCTTGAGTTGCTGGAGTTAGACAGCTTCTCCTACAGATGCTGATTCTCAAGATGTTCAGACTGTGGGCCTGACTAGCATTTATTGTGTGTGTCTCTGGCTTTTTGTGCCTGTATTTCATTTGCCTGCAAGACCAGGAACTTGTGAGAGGGATTCTGCAGTGGAGCTAGGATGCAGCCCGAGTAGGTGCCCTGAGCCAGGAGTGCAAGGAATCCCATAGGCTCCCATTGTAGCCCAGAGGAATTATCCATGGCTCATACAGCGAGGGTTCAGCATGTTCCAGGGAATGCTTAAACACAAGGTCACTTGTGTTGTTGTTGGATGAAAGATTAAAAACAGATCTATCCATTCTTACTTTTTGCTAGAATGGGTCTGTGCAGTTTGAGTGTTAACCTTAAATCTACCCACAAACAACCTTTTAAATATCTAGTCAAAATACCATCCTTAATTTCTGCTTATGCATATTTTCTCCATATGTGTAGTTGGCACATATATTTGCTGTATATGGTGCTTGCTTTTATTTCCTTTGGCACTGGAACAGCTTCCTCTGGCAATGGCACAGTGCACAGTTAGTTCTTGCATTAGAATTTACTGTTAAGATGACACAAGTTTTATTAGGGGTGATGGCACATGGAACAGGATGGTTTTTACTTGCCAGTTTCCACAATTTTTAAGGAGTTATTCCAACATATGAATTTGTGGACTTCTGTATGAAGTCACACTTAGAGTGCTCTGTGGTTTACAGTAATAGTTTAAGTTCTCCGTTAGCTTAGTTAAGTTTAAGTTAGTTTCTTTTTGAAAGAAATATATACAAAGAACATCAAAAATCAGACTCCATGACTATTTTTCTTCCTTTTTTTTTTTTTTTTTTTTTTTGGAAAGTCTGTCAGCCCTTCTGTGTCAAAAGACTTTGTATAGTGAATACTTAATCCTTGTAATTAAAAACTTTCACTTCAGTGAAAAATGTGATTTGAATTCCACATTGATTCTGAGACTTTGCTCACTTCATTATCCAGCTGTAAATAGCTGATACATTTACCCTCTTTATGAAGACCTTCTACAAAATAAATTCTCAGTGTTGTATAAATGGAACATTATGCCTTTTCTCAGCGTTATGCAAACCCAGAGCAACTACGGGACAAGTACCAGTATCCACCTGCAGGATGCAGTGTTATCTGAGAGCTTTGCATCCTAAGACAGTGCTCCTTACACTGAGAGAACCCAGGGGTCTCCTTTCCATTAATCTTCTTTCTGAAGATTTGAGTTCATGCCGTTAAATTTCACTGTCATTTATTAACTTGGAGTGACCTCTGCTGGGGAAAATGCAATTCTACTCCTTTAATTCTTTGCAGCTTAGGTGTATTTTCCCTTCTCAAAAGGATGATTTGATTATGAAAGGATGATTTGATTCAAATCTTACATAAATGAAATTTCAATCTCTCATGTTTGAGAAGCATTTGCTTGTAGCATTTTTTTATGACTGAGTTATTGAAATCTGTTTTTTAAATTGAATTTTCACCATCATTTAAAATATTCCCACTTTAATGGGGGTTAAAGTTGAAAAGATTTGCTTTTGTGAAGCAATATTTCTCCCCAACAGAGCAAGGCTATTCCATATGGCAAATTTTCCAGTGTTTTGTCTAGTCTGATTTGATGGCCCAGGCAATGGGTTTCTATTACTTCCCTGAAGAAACTGCTCCATGGGCCAAGATGGCTTGCTGTCCAGGAATGCGCTCATGCTCAGCCTAAATTCTCCTTGTTTAGTTTTATGCTACTACTTCTATTTACATCCTCGGGTAACACATTCACTCTCCCGCCTTACTGTTTACACCCTTCAGATATCTGTAGGCTGTTCTCATGTCCCTTACCTCCTCATTCATTACTTAGCCAAGCTATAAATATTTAGTTCTTCTAATCTTGCATTATAAATAAATCCTTCCTGCCTTCTGAGAACTTCTGTAGATTTTCTCTGAACTCCCTCCAGTTTGTCAATACTGTAGTTTTGGTAGTGTAGTGCTCAGAATTGAACATATGTGTATTTCACAGATATTATATATGTATAACAACATAAAACACAATACAAACATGCAGTTAAGACTGCCAGTGCCCATATGTGAATTACCACAATGCTTGGTATTTAGAAAATTCTGAGTTAAAAGTGTTTTCACAAACGTTACGTTTAATTTCAGTTTTAATGCATGATGAAATCAGGTGGTTAAGTACAGGTTAAGCATGGAGATTAATGTAAAAGTGAAAATTCTGGACCCAGAAATACATGTTTATTTTTGTTAATCTTTAACAAGATTATTGTTGCTTGTCAGTGGTGTTGCAGTAGAGGACCCTTAAGTCCTGGTTGCCTTACGTGTACTTTTAGTTACTTCATTGGTGGCTGGAAAGCCAGAAAGAGTTTATAAGTTAAATATGTTTGTGTGCTTAATAACAGATTTAGGTTATTTCTAAAGGATTTTTCCTTCATCCGAGCTGCATTTTCACTTCATTTTTTCATATGCATGTATTTATTGCATATATACTTCTTATATAAAGCAAGGAAGAACGTGGCTGTATATAATAACTGTAATGCAGTATGTGATATGATAATTGCAGGGCTATGATAGGCAAACTTTGACCTTGTCATCTGTAGTTAAGCTTCCTGAGATACTCCATTCTAAAAACTTGTATGCTTGTTCATCCTCTGTTTGTGAACTCCAGTTTGATCAAATCTATGTAGCTATTTTAGAATTAACATTTGCAACTGTTTTCTCTTTTGAGCAAGCACTGCAGAGTGATACTTCAGGGGTCAGGCAGGCCTGTTTTCTCTCGTCTCAGCAACTCCCTATGTTTTCGTGGAAGTCATTCAAAGGTTTTAGGAGCCTTCAGTGTTCAGTCTTCACTAAATGTTTTAGGCTCCCTTGTATGTGGCATGTACAGAGCTGCAGTGGTGTGTGCACTGCAGTGAACAAGAAAAAGGGGCAGGGATTAGGAACCTGGAAAATCTGTGTCCTCCTTTTCCAAGCAGGGCTACAACTACACCACCTCTGTGGGCATAGATAGATGGCCATAATTGTAAGTCAGGGGTGCTTTTATTTGACCTTTTGTCTTGTTAACATGCTAGTGGATTTTTCTTTTGATCCTTTCTTTTCCTCTGCTAAGGATGGCCTTAGCGTTCTACCGCAAAATAACTCGACTGTGTTTACAGGAGAGTGGCCAGGTATCGTGAAGCTTGTAGTATTGGCATAACAGTTGAAAGCAGAATGACTGGCAACAGCCCTGTAGGTATTTCTCAGCCTTAACTGTTGGGCAAAATACTTGTATCCTATTTTATATGTCAGGCAAGATATTGTTTGTCTGTTTTATAAATAACTCAGAGACTGGTTGTCATCAGTCTGGCAGAATTAAAAGTCAAACTGGTATTTTTAGTGTGGCAAGTGTCCCTGGTGTAGGTGCACTGCTTAATACTACTATACCTAATCTCTGTTTACAATTACATTATTTATAATGATTGTATTGGAGAAACTAGGGTTTTCTCATTTGCTGTGTTACTCCACTACTTAGCAATGTTTGCTTGTAATTTCCACAGTTTCTGCATGTTGCATCCTCTTATAATCTTTCATACTGATTTATTTTTTAACAGGGAAAACCTGCAGACAGTTGGGTCCAGTTGGGCACTGGACCTTATCCTGTGAATATCAATTTATGATGAGCTTCTTGTGGACTAGTGCCCCTCCAGGGCTTCATTTGCACAGAATGTTGACAAGAAAACATGTTAATTGTGTGTAGCTAAGAAAAGAGTTTTATTAAGACTGGAAGGAAGTTACTGTGTCCTAAGCAGTTTAGTAGACTATCTTTTAGCATGAACAGTTGAATTCTGAATTGCTTGATCTCAGATAGACATGCTGAGTAGAAGATAGATTGTGCTGTATCCTTTCATATAATGGCAGTATTTCTGTTCCCCTGGGATGTCATTGCTTCTGCTCTAATTAGTTGGCCACACAGTCTTTTATTAATTCTCTAAAAAATTATAATGGTTTTAATTTAACAACAAAGATAAGCACTTTCCTTTTGTGGAAAAACATATGAAAAGTTAATTATGTAGCAGGGACATGAATGGTATAAACTGTACTGAATGTTAGAAGATGCTTAGCAACAAAGGTTTCCAAATATAGCAATTTATTATAAACTTATCCTTCTATGGCTGCCTGTAGCATTTCAAGAGGGTGAATATAAATATAGCTTGATTTCTTCAAGAAGTGGGTTCAGTCATATTGTTTACAGAAAAAGGAAGTATTTGCTTTGTAACTCTTAGAATTTATCTTGAACGTCCTTGTTCGTTAGACATAATTTCAGTGTGCTGATATAAAACACTTGGACTGTGATAAGATAGCATCACGAGGAAAGGAAGAACAAATGGCTTTGTTTAAATAGTGGTCTGTCTTGCAATAACATCTAACTGGTTCCAGTAAGGATGCTGCGTTGCAACCATTGCAACTTTGAGACTTCTGTGAAAGAAGCACTAATAATCCTGCTGTTTTGCACTGAAGTTCTGTAAATTTCCTGATTGTTGCACAGTTAGAGGTACCTCCTTGCTTAGCCTTGAGGACTGTATTGACTGACTGACTTAAGCTGGCTGTTATCTAAAATGTTAGGGAAATAGGAAACTGAGCCTATATCTTTGGTTAGTATAAGTCAGCATTACTCTGTTGCATATCTTAGGTCATCTTTCTCTTATCCTCATAGTTTTAAGAGTCATCTAGATTAAAAATCTTGTTGTCTGTGATATTTCTTGGACCCTTTTATTGCCCTTACCCTTTGATAAGAATGCAAATAGGATGAAGAGTCTTTATGCTGTTTTATCTATAGCACTGACTATATGTAGGTATTAGATCTGTAAGCTTAGAAATTATCTAGGAGGATACTTTATTTAGTGTTTAATGAAGTTGGGAAACTCTTTGTGGTTTCTTTTGTAACCCAAAAAGGAATTTCTGAACTCCACATTGAAACACAGGAATATTTTTCTTATACCTAAATCCTTTTGCATTAGAGAAAAACAGTAACAACAAAACTCTGCTATGCACTCTAAGGGTTCCTAGCTTTTTGTGTCTGTTTGTTTTCCTGGTAAGGAATGGGGAAATAAATACCCCTGAAATCCAGGAGTATCTTTTTCTTAGCTCTATGGATTTTTTTCCTGTGGCTCCTGAACTTTGGTGAA
Organism: Crypturellus undulatus; assembly: GCA_013389825.1. NCBI lineage: Eukaryota > Metazoa > Chordata > Aves > Tinamiformes > Tinamidae > Crypturellus > Crypturellus undulatus. The sequence continues at coordinate 73,574 of VWPW01026768.1, read as the reverse complement.
GTGGGAAGTGTGGCCCCCTTGGGCCAGTGTAGTTAGCTGTGCATCCTCCAGGCCAGCCTCTTGCTGCTCTTCCCATTAGACAGGCATTGCATTCAGCGTGCGCCTTCCCGGCTTGGTATTTCAGGTACAAGCTCTTAATTACAGCTTGTTGATGGTCTTGAGGATGGAACCTAATATTAAGGCATGAAGAACATCCTTTATTTTAATCAGGAAATTTCAGAACAAAATTTGACCCTTTTCCAAGACCATTTAGACCAGAATTCTGCTTGGAAGTATACTGTAAATATAAATATTTTCCTTGGAGTATATTCGTAAATGTAGGAGTGTGCATGGAGACACAGTCAAATGTACAAATTTAGATAAAGGCAATGAGAATGCTTGTTTTGTAAGGTAGTTTTTTAATCTTATTTTCAATTTAGCTGTTTGGAATGACAGATGTTAAAGGGAAGGCCTTGTCTGACATGTTATAGTTAGAAATTTTCCACCACTTCCCAAATTAATGTGTCTACTTTTATATATTTATTTTGTAGCATGAAAAAGATATTGAGATAAGCCTGTTGCAACTGACCTATTGCTGCATTCGGCAACCGAATACTGATTCCCATGGGCCTCTTGCCTTTCTGTAAATAGGTCATGTAGAAAACACATGTTTTGTGGGGAATATTAATGGCTAGTATCAGATAGTCAATGTCTTAAAAAAATATCCTTATGAAGCTGAGAGACAGACTTTTGCAGAAATGGTAAAACACTAAACTTCAAAACACACTGATAGCACCAGGCAGTATAGAAGTAAAACTTCAAATTATTTTTTTTGTTGGGATGTTTGAGTACCAGAATTTTGTTACTAAGTTGTGTCTGCCTGCATTTTTCTGACTTTTATGCATAGGTCTCTTTAGGGTAAATTGTCAATGATGCTCTGTTTAAACATAGTTCTTACTATCTTTCCTTACACAGTGTTGCATACACCTTAATTTACTGTGTAAATTAAGACAATCCAATTCCCATCTTCTGGGCTTGTTAATTTTAGTTTACCACTGTGTTGGATCCTTAATGTAAAAGTTGTTTTTAAACTGAAGCAATTGACCTACTTTGCCGTTGTAACAGGTTATGAGCAAATGTGCCCTTGCTCGCACACACACATACAAGGAAAGCAATGTGGCTTTTTCTTTGGCCTTAGACTGCGACATATGTTTTGGGTTGTTTGTTAGAGCACTGACTCCCAGTGATGGCTTTTATGCAGAAGTAGTTACATCTGGATCCTGCTGCGTGGCTGGAGGGAACATGTCTGAGAGGGAAAGCAATGTGTCCACCTTATTCTTGTCTCTGGGATCACCTGCACGATTTCTTAATCTTTATTTTCCCCCCTCCTAATGTCTTGTGGGACAAAGAGAAAATTAGAATTAGTTTTTTAGAGTTACTATCTCATGAGTTGAAACCACTTTAAATATTTTCTCAGGATTCCACAAAGGGACTTGTTATTTTATTCAGATCCTCAGCCCTTTCCCCTCAGGTGTTCTAATGAGATTTGAAAATTTCTGAATAGGGACTCTTTTATTTTTCTTTCCTGTGTCTTTGCACATGCCTAATGCACAGACATTTCCTTAGTCTGTCTGTCTTTGTACCTAGATCTGGGAGTTCGATTGATGTCAGTAACAGCTCCAAGTTGCCCCGACAGGAGGGGCACGTTAGTGACTGCTTTGCTGCTCAGGTTTTGCTTTACCTGTGGGCTTCAGCTTCTTTGCTTGTGGAGTTGCACAAAAGCTATGTGGCAGACAGTTATTTCTGCAGAAATAGAAGAAATTCTCAGCTGTTCATATAGAGCAGCTTTGAATGGACAAAAAAGGTTTAACCTTGAAGACACTCTTTAGTCCACTATTTTTAAATCATCCTATAGCTTTACTGTTTCTTGGAATAATCTAAGTTCATTGCTCTGTGTTGACTTGAAAGGTTTCTGCATACATAAGAACTGCGGACTTCTTCCTGACATTTAGTTTCTGTTGGGAAGGGTCTAGCAAATCTGTTCATTTTCTTCTCGATGATACAATCTACTTTACGCTGAGTCACTCAACTGGCATTCGGTTAATGGCAAGGTGTCCTGTCGACTTGCATCCTTCCTTCGTGTTTCCCCGTGGTTTTGCAAAGGTTTCCCCCTCCTGCCAGCTGATGCAGGATAACTGTGACCTGCACGGCAGTGGTGCTTTACCCCAGGGACAGAACTCACACTCACTGCTCTCTCCCTGGCGTTCAGTTATCAGTTATTGTAGGTGATCAGGCTTGCTTCCTCATGATGAAAAAAGTTGCTCCATTTCCTGGTTCCTGAGCAGGCTCCTGCTGTGAATTGCAATTAAGTATTTGTAATAAAACTATTTTTATCCCAAAATGTAAACATACTTTTGTGGAAATGACTCACTTGCAATGTATGTTACATTTTCAGAAGTCTCTAGCAAATCTTTTTTTTTCTCTTTTTTTTTGTTTTTGGAAAAGTAATCATGTTCATGTTATTCTCTGTTTTCTTTTTCATAATATGTCTATATTTATGGTGTCATGTCTTTTTCAGATAGCAATTCATTTGACACAATTACCTGTATTTCTAGATTCAACTATCTTTTGAGTTTTAGCTAGCATTTCTTTGCTTAGTTCTAGTCAGGTTCTTGTCTAGTCAGTTGGTTTGCTCAGAAATTCTTAAAGAGACTATGAAATGGGAACTTCATATACTGGTAGCCTGATGTTCTTTATATGCCCTCATTGTCACTGTCTTAGGATAAATGATGTATGTACAGTATAAAAGAAATCTAGAAAATGTGACTCCTCCTTCTTTACTTTCCCTCCCCTGCTGCACCTCACAGCAACTTTTAGGCAGTCCCATAGACATGTTCCAGCAAATGCCGGAGTCCTTCGTGAAGGGCTATAAATCATGCACCTAATCATCCCCACAGTAGACTAGTGCTCAGGTTAGCTGAGTGCATTTGCAATGTTATGGTTACAGGGGCTTTAAGGACATTATCTTTTCTGTGCAAACACTATATAAAAGTTCTTTGGGGGTCTTCCCATATAGCTCTGGCAGCTAAAAGACAGATTGTAGAATACAGTTTTAAAAGCAGGAGTGTACGGGGTCCTGACAGATTTTCTCAGTGGCCAGGCATGTTACCTACATATTAAACTAAGAATTTAAAAATAAACCAATTTTAAAAATATATTTATGGCACACTCATCTAAGTGTATTTTTCTGCTTCTTGGTAAATTTTGTAGTGTGTCTGTTCCTAAATTTGCATTGAAAAACTAGCCAAATTGTAGCAGCTTCTTAGGATACAAGTGGAAATTCAGGTCTGAGTTGTCAGCTTTGGCAGCTGTCATTCTTGCCTCTCATGTGAGGAAAACCGGGTGCTCTGCAGGCATCAAGTGCTTCCCCAGGCTCCTGTGCCTTCTTTTCCCTGGAAAGTAAAGAACTTTTACCCAAGGGCATCCCTGCTCTCCTTCTGTGCTAGTGATGGTTGCTGTTTTTACTGCCTGCTGCTCTCTCATTGCGATGGGTCCGAGAATCGGTGTGTGGATCTGCCTGAGATGCAGGACTGTCTCAGCAGATGGGAGCTGTTTTGCTCAGTTCATTTGCTTCTGTGTGGAGCATATTCTCTTTATGAAGCCTGGCCTGTATATATGTTTCCTGCCTGGAGTGGATGGTTTCTATTGTTTACAGTAGGGTGTAGTCAGCCCCACGCAGCAGTGTAGTAGAGCCTGTGTTTAGGCCCCGACATTTGTGCCTGTGACCCCGCGTGCGTTCCCCTCTCCAAGCTGCGAGCAGACTCGGCTGACGGGAAGCGGCGTGGCTGCCGCCTCGCGCCCGGGGAGGCAGAGGCACCAGCACCGGCTGCGCCGGCACACGGCGCTCGTGGCCTCAGCTCGCCGCTTCCTCCGCGCCAGGCAGGCAGGAACAGCTGCTGAGGCAGAGCACATGCTTGCCAGGCTGGAACAAATTGTTTATTTTCCATTGTTTGTAATCATGCAGAACTTATTACGGTTGCTTCTTTCTTTACTGTTTTTTTTTTTTTCCCATTTCTACTTGCTGCACCAAGAGCCAGTTGTTTGCTGTTGCGAGTGCTGCCTTTGGAGTGACGTTTGTGTCATACACAGGGTAGTCCCAGGAAGCAGGCATAAGTCCCTTTGCTGGAAATGGACATAGCTATATCCAGGTAGCCTCTTTTACCACAGGGCAGGCTGGCTACATCCGTTGCCCAGGGCTCTCACTGCAGTAAAACAGTGCAGGCCTCGTCTAGCAGTGCTGCTTGGCAGCTGCCACTCATTCCTTCTTTGGGAGTTTGTGAACCTGAAAAGGAGCAAGCAAGGCTCAAGCAAACGCTATGCTCCAACTCAGCACATGATGGGGGTGTATATTCAAAATAAAACATCCCTCTGCTAAAGATGCTCAGCTGCTAAGCTGAGATGCTTACTGCTTTCTGATTCTGCTGTCTGAATCTTCATCTCCATTATAACTTATATAGTGATAAAGCCAAAGTTTGTTGTAAGGTTTACCTCTCCTGCCTCTGCACTGCTTCTAGCAGCATGTTTTGTACCCAGCCCTGCATTATTATTATTGTTGTTGTTGTTATTATTATTATTATTATTGTATTAAGTCTATCTTTCAGTGACTCAAGGTAAGGATGTGATTTTTGTCCCCCTCGGGCAAACGGCCATCCATATTCTTCCCCCGTGAACAGGACTTTTCCCCCTCCCTCTGGTTTGGGGTCAATTTGAAGTGCAGGAAAGAATGATTATGATAACAGGAGGAAACAGGAAGAATTGTGCTTTCTTTTTCAATCTGTTTTTTATTGTTGTTTTAATGTAAAACATTGTTTCAATTAAATGCTGACCTGTGCCGTGGCGTGTACATGCACATGCCGAAATGAATTCAGGCTTTGTTTGGAAAGCTGTGACCTCCTGATTCCTGGTTTGGATCAAGCTGCTGCGTATCGAGCGCACTACTGGTGACTGAAATTTCACCCACACACTCCGAGTAGCCCCAGCAGCAGCAGTCCTTCAGAGCAGTGTTCTCTGGCATTTTTATGTGGTGGTGGTCTCTCTGTGCTTTTTAAAATAAACTTGTTTCTTTTAAGAATTTCTCATGTAATGAGAGGGAGGGAAATAGCCATGACATGATTAGAATATATCTAGGAGGCTTTGTATTAAGCTCGGAATTGAAGGAAGAGAGAGCTCTATCAGCTACTTGCTTTCTCTGTGACCTAGTCTAAAGCCATATTGCGTATTCTTTGATATATTTTGTGTTCGATGAGAGAGCAATAGGAACGGATTTCACCAAAAAGAAACTGTAGGATTCAACCTTTCATCTTCCCCCAAAAAATGTTTACTGCCACGATGCTAGAAGAAACATGCTCAGTTTGTTAGTTGCTTGGATGTAAATGTTAAATCTGTGAGGATGAATCAGTGTCTTCTTGCTTAAGCTTTTTGTTTTGTTTAAAATGAACTGTTTTGGAGGAAGGAAAAGGAGGGGGAGAGAGGGGAGGAAGAATGATGAAAATTGTCTGGGATGTTAAAATGAGTCAGTTACACTTTATATTTGTCCTCTGGTGGCTAGGTTTTCATTTTTCTCCTCGGCCTCCTGGAATGTTTTTATTTATATATCTTATTAGTTCTGGATGTTCCACACAGGGGGAAACATGAATTACAAACCTTTTTTTCATTATTGTATTAAGAGCCTGAGTATTGAATGCAGGTGCTCGGCCTCTGTCGTAATTGGCAGTTTCTGGAGAGACACCAGCTGTACCAGTTCACCGGGGAGGTATTGGATCTCTTCACACGTTGTATATATTGTAGGAAATGCAGAATTCCTGTCATTGTCAGGAACCGTGTAGGGCTGCATCTACAGGAACCTCCACAGAAAAAGACAGTAACCCCTGGAAGTTGACATCGTGTCTGTGCTCATTGTGCTCTTGTGTAGCACTAGCTGATGTTTTGTTTGGCTAAATATAGCTAGCATTTAATAAATATTTGTCCTTTAATGGTCATGCATGAGAAACTGCTGTCATAGTAACTGCCTCATTTTCTGTAGAGCATGGCAGATTGTTGCATATCTGCATGTGTCTGTGTGGTATCCAGACGGATATAGGATGTATAGGGTATATAGGATTATACTCATCGTGTATTAATATCCCATATTTATGTTCAGGTTCACAGAGCAAGGTTGGAAACAGACTTATGTCCAAGTTTTATTAGGCCTTAAAAGGCATAATGATATAGTGGGAAAATTGTGATGCTTCTGGGTGTTTTAGATGATTGGGAATGAAGTTCACTTTTTTGCAGAAGGCACGAGAGATTGCAGGTGGCACTTAGTGCTGCCAGGACGGTGCTGATATATTAAAGTGCAAGTGTGTGGGACTTCTAAAGCTGCTGAAGGATTGAATTATAGGAGGAAGCTAGGAATTAGTATTAAAATTTATAGGTATTTTACATGAGTGATTTTTGCCAAACAAAAAGAAGAAGGCAGAACATCTCCCTGTGTATACTGGAAAAATGTAAGGACTGAAAGGAAAAGAGCTGTTCAGTGTTGAAAAGCATTGTAAAAAACAGGGCATGTTTTTTATCAAGAAAAATATTGGTACCTGGCATTTTGTTAGATAGCAAAGTAATGTCCTGCTGAAAGTAACAGATATCTCATCAGCAGCATCGTCGTAAGATCAAGTTGGAAAGCATAGTCAGTCCTGATCATAGAGGAATGGGCAAGGGTTGGAAGTGTCTTGAATGCATTTAACACCTGCTTCAAATACCTGCTTTCGTGTGGTTTAAAATAATTTTAAATAACTTTATAGACATTTGCTGTATTTTGACCGTTAGCCTAATTTCAGGGAATGCAGGGATCAAGCTCTTTATTTCTGTTTTTTTTTTTGGACTTAATTCCAGTTATGTTTTGTCTGTAGTCATAAAATCCCTTTTTCTTGCTCTCTCCTCAGGAATACCTTGTAAGATCAGAAACCTATTTCAATATAATTTCCTTTCCAGCGCTGCGGAGTGTTTTTACGTTGCACACTTACTGTTTTGGGGAAGAAGGACGAAGTCTTCTTCACGTTCTTCTGTTCGCTGTTTTACTAGGTTTGCATGCGCTGCGGCGAGCGCTGGGGGTGAGAGCCGAGCGACTCGATCACGAGGTGGCCAGCTCTGTGCGGGTTGCTTTCCAGGACTTCCTGCAGGCCGCAAAGGAGGTCAGGCCCAGCGCCATGAGGGAGGTGGCAGTTGATGTGCCAAAGGTAAGTTATTTTTTGCAGCGCACCAGCAACATTTAGAGCCATAGCAGGAGTGGCAGTAGGGCATTGAGCCGCCCCATCAAAAGTGCTTCCCTTTCTAAAGTGAAAGTCTCTAGTTGTCAAAAAGTTTTGTGCATCATCTTTTCTGTTTACATACTACTTTATTTAGAATTCTGCAGACCCAGTTACTAAAGCTTAAGTTGTAAATGCTTTCAAAAGTGGTGGTAGTGCAGGAGTGCATCTTGGACCTTGTAGCTGTTAGTGATGAGTGGGTTAATGAAGTAAAAGGGTAAGGTGGTTGCGCAAAGCAGCACCTTGAATAGCTGCTTAAGTTGGAGCCTTTTGTTAAGCAGACACAAATTCAAGTGGAAACCAAGAGTTCACACTTTTAGCAAAAGCGTGTGGAAAAAAAGCTGTGAAGAGACCCACTGGTGTCATTTTATGTGGAGCATGCGGTTCATACTGCTGTGACCTGGGTGTCTTCAGGGAGATTATATGGTTTTAAGTTAGGGCAGGAATAGATACAGGTTATTGCTGCTGAGCAGTGATCTAATGAAGTATTGTCATTACATCAACATTACATCAACAGTGCCAGCTTCAGTCACATTTATCCCACTCCTCTATTCTGTAAGAGGGGTACAGCAGTTCATGAAGGCACAACATAAACTGGACCGGGGAACTGATCTCCTTTAAGAAAAGTTGGAAAACATCTAGGTAAATCTTCACTCTGCAAACAGTTGTGCCAGCTTGCTAAGCTCCCTGACCCCTGGAAAAAAGTTTCACACCTCATTGCATGAAGACGAGTCCTCTGGGAGTTGGCTCCTACTATTATAAGCCCTTATTCCCAAACTAAAGCAATGAGAAATAAAGTTCATGAACAGGATGCTGCATACAGCCAGCTCGGGGATCACACTTGGCTTGTTAAAAGTTTACACAGTGCAGTGCTGGGTGGAAATACCTGTGCTGGCCCCCAGACAGCTTTCCCTGGAAATAGGGTAGTGGCATCAATGTCCTCCCAGGCTAATTAGTTGTGCTGAGAGTCAGAAGTGCTAATTCTCTTGTTGCTTGCTGTGCTACTGTTTCTTGGACTCATGCCACTGTTGCTGTGCTGGGCCTTTTAGATGTACCAGCTCGTTTGGAGTTGGACAGAATGCTGCTAATTTAGACACGTATAATTGACTTGCTCAAGATGACAGGGAATCTGTGATAGGGAATTCAGTCCTGGTCTACATATGATTCAGGCTAGTCTCGTCCCCGGAACCCTCCTGCTAGAGGCATTGTTGAGTTTAAAGTTGAGTTTAAAGTTGAATGTAAGTACAGGAGTCTAAAGATTTATTCAAAAAGCATGCCCTCCCGTATCACCCATCATAGGGGTGCTGAGGCTCAATTTAATTTATTTAGTTTAAACTCAATTTAAGATTAATTTAAGATCAATTTTGGGCTGTGCAACTGTCAGCCTCCATAACCTAAGTCACCTATACATGTTGAGAAGCAGCCTGATTATCTGGTAATACCTGGCACAGCTGTCTGTGAAATTCGGAGCAGTAAGGGCTTTAGCCTTGTCACCCACCAAGGCTAATTGCTCAATTGCCCTTGATATTCAGGGTAGGGAGGTGCCTTAACTCAGATGAAGTCCATGGGGTTGTGGCAGGAGCTTGGTATTGCTGAGGCTGCAGCTGGCTGCAGCAGAAAGGATTAAACCAATCCATTTGTGATTGTTGTTATTAAACCTTGGTTAGTGTAGTTTCATATTGTTATTCATGTTATTATATGTATTTGTGTTATTATTAGCAAATAAATATATTGTATTTTCATATGTTTGTTATTGTCAAATTGCCAGTCTTTGGCCTTTAATGTACTGTTATCCAGAGGATTTACATGGTTGGTTTGTTGTTTGGAACATGGTTTGCAGCAGAAAATAACAGTAACAGTTTCCAATTCTGTGGATACCTTTTTTTTTTTTTCTTTATTTTTTTAAGGAGGGTATGTAATATTTTATGTCGCGTGCTTCTAATACTGATTTTTAGGTATGTCTTAATCTAATTTTACAGATTCAGTTTTGCTTCTGTGGTTAAAGCTGCATGTTTAACTGCTGCGGTTAGAGCTGCATGCCTGATTGCTCTAACGTTTGCAGTTAACTGAAGTTCTGGGTTTCACTGAAAACTGTGTAGGTGAGAAGCCAAATGGATGCAGTTGTGGGGCAAGTAATTTGTCCCATCATCCTGGGGCACTGAGACTGTCTCCTCGACTACTTTGATGATGTTACGCCTGAGTGTCCACTTCCCTAGCACCTGTTGGGAAGCCTTTAAAATTACCTGCTTGTCACAGAATTGGTACTAACATTATCTGGAATTTTTCCTCTCTTTCAGTAGTTGCCATGGACTTGGGCCACTTTTCCATTCAGTACCTTATTATTTGGCTGTTGGCCAAGGTGTACTGTGATGCGTTAACTACGTGCCCTGCAGTAATTTACAGAAACAAGAACTGCCTTACTTGCACCACTTGTTGCATTCATACTCGAATATAAAAACTATGGTTGGGGAAAAAAAAAAGAATAAAAAGCTAGCATGAACTAAACAGGTTGCCTAAGGAAAGCCGGACTCCTGAAACTTATCTTTTTAGATTATTTTTTTCCCCTGGCATGCCTCTTAGTTTACATGTTTTGTATTGCTTTATCTCCAAATGCTTTCTGTCTTTAAGCCTGCTCCCCTGTTCCCCAAAAGCTGTCGAGCTAGACAGGCAGTTTTGTGGGTGTTCTGGCTGTAATACTGTTTGTTTTCTAAAACATCCTTGCTAAAAATAACTTGAAGCATGAAGTAAATGATCAGCTATAGGATTTTTTTTCCAAACAAAAGATGAGAGTCTGAACTACATTAACAATACCTCAATAATCTTTTGTATCATGAACTCCAGGTTATTTAGTCAATACAGAGACTGCTCTCTGATATATGCCGGATTTTGAGTAGACTGTAAGGAAAACCTGATGTTCAAACCTTTCTTCAGTTTTCAGATCTTAGATTTTAGAGTTCATTGCTTGTTTAGGAGGCTCCAGAGCTAAATTGCTTTGTTGCATTCTGCTGTCTTTTTAATTTAAAGCCTGGAATAACTTAGTCTGTTGTGCATGTATTTGGGGTAGTATCTAAAGCACAAGAAGAAGCTGTGAGAGAAGTGAGTTGGTTGAGTGGCCTTGTAAAAATCACTTCATTTCATGGTGTCTCAGGATATTTGATAACCTGCAGGCTGCAGGTTTTGCAGCCTGCTTCTGACAAATACTCTTACGACAAACTAGTAATTATTTTTTATTAGTGCACCCTTTAGCTGATTTGCAACACGTGTTGTGTTACCCTCTGCTTGAAGAGCCATGGCAATCACCTGTGTTATATGGATAGCGGAAAAGCTGTCTCTGGCATGTCTTGAGCTCTGTTTGTGTTCCAGGCATATTCGAGATTATTGGTGGGGAAGGAGCCAAAGGCAAGTGAGCTTGGGAGGGCAGATGGAAAGCGGGGCCGGTGCTGGGGGAGAGGAGTAGTTGTGGATGGGAGTGTTGGGTGCGCTTTGTGGTGGGCTGCATTTCTGCATCCCCTAGTGCGGCCTCTTGCACCTCCTTTTTCAAGGTAAATGCAAGATACCTGTCTTCTAGGTTCCCCTTAGTATCCTGTATTCCATTTTTTCTGAATTTTTCCAGAACATTTCTTGAACTTTGCTATGTGTATTAACCTTCCTAAAAAGCTTCTTTCCTCTCCCTGCTCACCCAGACATATGAGAGCTGCACGCTGTGAATGAGGAAGCTCATACTGCAATTGTTTGGAGAGTTGCTCTGCAGTTACTCTTCCTCCCTCTCCTATGGGTCCTTCTGCAGTTTGTGTGGAGGGCTTACCCGCTTTGCTCCCCTCCCTGTAATTCAGTGCTCAGATCTGGGTCTTTGCAGCCAAAAAGTTCTGGATGAGCCATCCTTTGCGTGTCTGCTTTATTTCTTTATTGCTGCTGCTTAGCAGCCTCTGGAGCATTGCTGGTCTGCATCATATTCTGAGCTCTGTTAACCTGGAGAGAGCTAAGATGATGGCGGTACTGGTGTCTTGCATCCTGTAGCAAGTCACTGTCTCGGTATCTGCAAGCTGAGCCCAAGGCCAGGCTTTTAAGCAGCTTCCGCGGTGAGAGAACAGCCACCTCCTGGCAGGTGCTGTGCGTGGCTTTGCCTTTCTGCGCTCGGGCAGCCCACGATGGGCAGCTTGCTCTCATTAGTGCACTCTCACCTGTCTTAATCACAGGCAGGAAGTTACTGAGGTCTGCCAAAACACTCCACCGAGTTCTTCCAAACACATATTGGCTTGTATAAATCTGCATGAATTCTTACTTTGCAGGGTTTACTGTGAGTGGGCTGATTTTTCCACTTATATGTATGCTTTTAAAAGGAGAAAACAGGTGTTTTGTTTTGAACTTGACAAGCAAGTGAACACAGTGCTTTATTTTCCGTTTTTACTTTTAATACCGTTGCTGCTTGGATTCTGTATGATTCATGGTAATTAAAAATCTGCAAACAAGTTTCACTCTTCTGAAAAATAAAGCAGAACGGAAGGTCATGTTCTAACTCTAGGCACATAACTGAGATGCCTAGCTTAGACATTGCCACGGAAGGAAGGAGGGAGAAGCTGCCCAGCTTCTGAAAGAGTGTTCATGTCGTAGTTGCACTGCCCTGTGGTGGTGTCTCCCTCTCTCTTCAGTGTGCTGAGAGCTGCAGATACTGTACTCAAAGTTAGATGGTAAGAATTCGTCCTCTCGTTTTCCCTTCCGGAGCATTGTCAAGTTTCTCACTGAGCTATTTTTGCTGAATTCAGACACACAGTTTCTTTTCGGAGCTAGAGACATCTATGTGCATATTCATGTAGCACATCTATGTGCATTCCTTTAATCTGGTTTGTTTGGATTATGCTTGAATCATGGAACAGAAAGGTGGGTTTTTTTTTTTGTTTGTTTGTTTTTTTTTTGTGATGCTGCTTTGAAATAGCTCTTCAGAAAGGCGTACTGACAGGTACGCTGCCTTGGTAATGCCCCTGCTAAACTCTTTCCCCTTTCTGCTCTTGGGTTCCTCTGCCATGTCCGATTCACACCTCTTTGCTCTGACCTTTACTGTATTTACTGTATTTGTGTTTCTTTTCTACTTTTTTTTTCTTGTAAAGGAAATCTGCCTTTGGCGGATCTGTCTTCCCTCAGAGACTCTTAGTAGGCGATGTCTATCAGCTCTACGTATATTGTACTTCCTCAGGCTTATAAATATTTATTTAAGAACTAGGAGCTGTTGGTCACCAAGAAAATTAAAAAGTTTTTTTTTTTCTAGAGTTCCTGTGACTTATTCCTGATGTGACAGATAACATATACTGCTAGCAGTGGATCACCAACTCCTCACCTCCCAGTTAGCCTTTACACCCTAACATTGTGGAGTAGGTGACCCATGTGGGCTCATCTTTTGTGTTTGCTTTTTGTTATCCTTGTAATTTTCTTTGTCAAAGATTGATAATTAAGGGGAAGTTTTATTTGGTTTACAATTTGCCCTATTGAGCATAGCTTCCAGTTTTTCTTCCTTTTCAATACTAGTGGGAATTGCCTCCCTCAGCTACTTTTTAGTTTCCAGTCAGTGTTCTGATATCAGGGAAATGGAAATGGGGAAGAGGCAGGAGTTTTCCAAGGCAGGAGTAAAGCTGATGTGTTAGATTTTGATCATGTTCTGCTTGTGTTTCAAAACTGTCTGACTTTTTGGAGTTGAAGAATGATTTATGTCTAATACATTTTTGGAATAGTGTCTTAAGATAGGAGGTCAATTGGTGCAGGTGCCTTTTGATGGGTTTAATATTTAATGTGGGTTGGAAAGGATGCTGTCAGCACGGGAGCAGGCTGGGGGGCTGTGGGAAATGTTCCCAGGCCTCCTTACAATGGTGCGGCACAGGAAACGTGTAGCAGCTTTTAAACCTGTCTGTTCTTGTGAATGTGGTGGTGCATCAGCTCAAGCCTGCCTTGTGTCTGTGACAGAGCAAACTTAACTGCAGTTGCTTTTGAGTGTTATTTTTTATTTTCCTGCACATATTTTGGTGTTTTGTTCATTTTCAAACTTGTGGTCAAATCTCCGGTGCTCAAGTCATGAACAGGAGTGGTAGTGATGGAAAGTGAAAGAGCCCTAAAAATCCTAATATTTAGTCTCATTTATTTTAATAGGATTATACATCTATGGTCAGGGCCTTCCTGTGTCAGTTCTAAATAAAACCTTCCTGAACGCATGCAGTTCTTTTCTTCAAGGAAGACACTGAAGTAATTACGATATAACATATACCAAATATATCAAATTTGGTTGCTTTATTGTTATTTTCTATATTTTGTTATTGATCTGTGAAGTAGAAACATTCTACTCTGCTCTTTTGTAATCTGAATTTAACAAAATGGACTGCTTTGCAGGTCTCTTGGTCAGATATAGGAGGACTGGAAGATGTCAAGCTCAAACTGAAACAGGCTGTTGAGTGGCCGCTCAAGCATCCCGACTCCTTCATCCGAATGGGGATTCGGCCACCAAAAGGAGTGCTGCTTTATGGACCTCCTGGGTGCTCTAAAACAATGATAGCAAAAGCTCTGGCTCATGAAAGTGGTCTCAACTTCTTGGCAGTGAAGGTAGGACATTTATTATTGCATTTTCTTTCAGGGTAACGACTGACTCAGGACAGTTTGCCAACTGCCAGTGCTAGAATCCAGTGGTGCTTAGTGTTTCTGATTGTTGTTTGTATTACAGTAAATATCTTGCTTTGGTTTTATAAGGATCATGTGCATGTGTATGTTTCTTCTTCCCTTTTTTTTTTTTCCTTTTTTCGTCTACAATGAGAGCACAGAAATAACAAGTTTAATGCATGGGTAAGCTATTTAGTAGCAGCTAAATGCTTTATTTTAGTGAAAAAACCTAAATAATCAGAATTATTTTAAATGTTTCTTAAAATGAAAACAGAAAAATTGTTCAAGCACTCTATGTGAAATTGACTGAGATTGGATAGTGGGTATCTTTTTACTGTAAGAATTGCTTACATGGGAATGTTATGGTCTTCTCTTTTCATTCCTTGAGAATGTAACTTGCTTTATCTTAATATTGATATTTCATTACATCATTTTCTTGTCCTATTGGCCTGTTCTCAGAGAAATTATTCTATTTCACCAGTTTCTGGAAAGGTTGCACAGTAGCTTATATCTGGAGTACTCTTGGCAAAGTGGGATGCTCTCCCAGCATTAAGAAACACTTTTAGTAAAGAGATATTTTGGAATTCACTGCCTGTGAATCATTGCAGTTGACTACTGTGGGGCATATGGAAAATGCATAAATGGAAGTTTAGTAATAATAGTGAGCTTTGACGCTTAGGAACAAAAAAAAGAAGACAGTAGAGTGATTCCACATGAGGTAGGACTGCAGCCGTGTCAGCATGTTAATGAAGTGCAAGAAATAACATTTGTTTAAGTATTTTTGCTCTAAAAGCGCCTCTTTGGCAGCAGGGCTGTGCACACTTCTCCACTGACCATCTCCTCCTTGCAGAGCTGCTTGTGGTGGTAGTTCCTACCCGCTTCCCCCTCTGCCTTTGCTGTGGGTGATGTGGGGGTGGCCCTGGTCTCACAGTGCTCGCGGGCCCCCAGCCGGCAGCCCTGCGCTGCCTGGCGCTGCCGCCCGGCTCCGGGGCCGCGCGAGGAGCCTGCGGAGCCTCTGCCCTGCAGCGCTGCTGCGGCCTTGCAGACAGAGCAGTGCTTTGTGCTCCTGGGCGACTGCTAAACAAGGCAACCTTCTCCTCCTGCGCGGCTCAGGAAGACATTCCGGCTTGTTTTGCCCAAAGCATCTGTGCCTGAAAGGACAGGAACAGCAGCAGCTGTATAGTCAAAAAAAAAACTTGCCACAGTTAATAAATGTGTTTGCTATCATGCATTCATCAGTCTAACTACATCGGTAAAAATGGCTAGCATTCACTAACGTTAATGCAAGCCACCTTTTCCCTTTGGGGTCATGCTGGGGTGGAAGTCCGGCATATATCCAGGAAATACACCACTACAAGGTGCTTTTATACAGTAGTGCAGCGTTTTTTCACTGTGGTTTTTCTAGTATTGCAAAAAACCATTGTTATGGACAAGTGCAAAAGAAGTGGCTGCTTTTTATTCTCTGTCAGTTTAAGTACCGTGGCCTGGAACTGCCAAATATTTAATGTACAGATGTTCCAAGAGGCACTTCTCTGGAGTATATCCAGTCTTGGATATGTTGACTCCAGGAGGGGAAGAGAGCCCACTTTCCCTAGCTTTGCATTTGCTTCCTGGATGGAAAAGGCACTATCCATCACCTATTAAATGTGTTAAACATCATTGCCTGTGCTTTTTAAAGCACAACAGGCTTGAATCCATCTCTACTCTATGTACTCGTGCAATAAATCCAAAGTAGACGAATATGATGAATTTTTTAAAGAAGAGAGGTTTTTTTTTATCTTTTAAATTGTGGTCCTGTTAATTTTCCCTTTCCCTTCGTTATGTCTCAAAAGGCTGTTCCAGGAAGTGGTACCAGGCTTTTTGAAACAGAAGTGTGCTGCTTGATGATTTACAGTCTTGATTATTCCAGGCTCTCTTGACCCAAATAAATGATCTCGATGAAATGTGCCTGCCATACCTGCTGTAGAATATGCCTATTCTTTCAGTATAGCTAAGTCAGCTCAGGGTTGTGGGGTCCTTCTCAGGAGTGGACTAAGGGAAAGGGAATTGCGGGAACCTGCTGCAGGACCCCATCTCTCTCCCTGTGTGGCTGAAACCTGAGAAGGAACCAAGTACGTTACATGCAGCACTTGGTCCATTGGTTTTTGGAAGGTGGGCCTGCTGTGTGTGCACAGCACGCTCAGTATTCCTGGGCACTAATTCCACTCTGTTGCAGAAGCGAGGGGTGTTATCGCGCTCGTGAACATGGACGGGGCTACTCAGGTGTCCTGGGTATCTCCGGCCTGGAACCAGAAGAGCTGGGCTCTGTGTTGCTACATGTGTCTGCGCAGTGTCTCTGCGGTTTGCCCACCTTGCTGGGCATGCAGTAAGGTTTCCCTGCTAGATGATAAGGAATCTGTTCAAGTGTGTCATTTCCACATATCTTTGAAAAGGCTGCTTGTCATAGCGCTGTAGGAGGAGGCATGGCAGCTTAAACGTGTCTCGCTTGTCCACAGCGAGATGTGCAAGGCAGGCAGAGCCTAGGTGTGATTCCTAGGCAGAGGAGTTGAAGGAGTAATGTTTGACATGTATGTTGTTCTCTCTTGAAATTTATGGTGAAATTGAAGGGTTATTGTAAGATGACTTACTTGTTCTTTTCTTCTTGGAGAGTTTTCAGTGTTTTGCAGTTGTGGATATGAGCTGGACATAAGACTGGGTAAACAAATGAATTAGGGTTTTTATTTTTCTCTGGTGTATGAACATCAGTCTTGCCTTATCAGCGCCTTTGAATCTACCTGAGTTCTTATTTCTCTCAACTTTATATGCACTTTTATACTCTTGCTGCTCTTGCACGGGGCCCAAAGCTTTTCCTGATAAATGAATTGTATTCGTTTCTGTTACCAATGGAAAATTATACATGGATTTTGAATTTATAAATATTAATAGGATACAGGATGTAATTTTCAACTTCTGCCAAGCTCATCACAGCTCTCTGTTATGTACAACTGTCTCTGTGACGTTTTTGCTTTCAATGCCATCTAGTTTTTAAGAAATCGAACATGAAGAAAATTCAACCCAGTGTCATTGCGTTGCTTCTGTGGGATGTGTGCCCTCTGTGACAGTTTGCCTGGTGGGTACCTTTCTGCCCTGTTTAGAAAGTTCCTGCACGTAGGGTCAGCTTTGATTGGATGCTTTTCTGAGATGTATGTTGATTTGACTGCTAAAATTTTATAGTGATATAGTAAGATTATTTTTCTGAGCAAACTTCTTGTATCTTGCTGTATTACATAGATTAGTAACGAGAATCCTTATGCCTGTGTTATCTGGCATCTTAGTTTGTCTCGAGTTGTTACTACTGTCCTTTTTGTATTTACTTAGAAAATCCTGTGTCATTGTTTTGTTAAGAATCTGATGAACATTGTTTTTCTTCATGTATTTTCTCTTGGCTTTCTGGGAAGCAACTTGCAGAGAATCTATGTGGATGTTTGTACTGTCTTTATTATGCTATCTAGGTAATTAACTTTACCAACAATAAAGAAAACAGTTAGGCTTTTTTGGTTTTAGCGTATGTCGGGATGAGCATGGGAATCTCTTCTACTGCTGTAAGCCTGGTAGGTAGCATCCCGTCTCCTCTGGATAAGTTTCATCTCCCGTGCTAAGGGGCTCTGTGGCTGACAGTGCCCTAGGAGTCATGGAGGGAGAATAATTCTTTTGCCCTTTGAGTTGCTGCGTGCCTGGGTTGAGCAGACGGGAGGAGACGTGTGTGGCTGGTGGCACCCTGCGTTAACTCATACTTGCTCCAAACCTGCTAGAATTAGAGGGTGAGTTTCTACTGACATAAGGATCATTTTGCTCAGGGCTATATGGACAGTGGACTTTGAGTTCCATTTTCTGCCCTATGAGTAGATTTCCTGTGCCTAGGAAATAAGTAACAAGAAAATCTTCGCAACTTGTATATGCTTGTAAGGGTTTTAGAAGCTTGGGTTCTTCCGTAGCTCCTCGTTGCTTTCTTATTAGAAAGCAGCATTTGTCCATTTGCCTGTTTAAAATCAAAACAAAGCAAAAACTAACTTAGTGACAGTGACAAAACGCATCTTCAGTTTTCAGAAAGCTTAGATCTTCAGAAGATAAACCCTTTGGAATTCAGCCCTCTAAGTGAGACATGCCGAGTTTTGTAAACACAGTGAAGCATGAAAGCAGGATTTAAAAAGACAGTGGCAAGAAGTGCTGAAGCGCATTAACACTGAACAAACCAGCGTTACAGACAATGTGTGTTATGTTACTCTGAAATATTTGTGTATTTTATATGAGTTAGGAGCTCCAACTATGGAGAAGAATTTTCATAAAGAATATTCCTGACATTTTATATTCTGTTATTCAAGGGCTCGGGCTGAAAGAATCTTTCTTTGCTTCTTTCAATTAGGAGTAATTACAAAAATACATGCTGTTCTCAGAGCTTAGACTTCACCTTGGCTTGATTTAACTTCCTGTATCACCCTGCAGTTGCTTTTGTACCACTCCCCATTTTGACATGCGCTTAAGTTTAGTTTGTCATCTGGGTCAGTTACGTCAAAATATTTTCCAGTTGAAGTTTCCTCTGCTTTTCCCTTCAGCTCTTGGCTGCCGCAGTTGAAACAGATTAATGAGGCTTGGAAAGGCCAGCTGCTTTGCTTTGCGAAGAGCTGTCACTGAATTTTTGGAAGACAGTTTAGCTTTCTGACAGGGATTTCAGCAAGCTCTCTTTGGGCTGTGGTTGTGAGCAGAAGCATGAAATAAGAGTTTTGAGGTGGTGACTAACTGAGCAAAATCAAGTTTTTAAGATTAAAAATTGAGAACATTGTGGCCTTAGGAGATACTTTGGCAAACATTTGATAAAATCAACAAAAGACATGATTTACAGTAATGTTATTTAATTAGCAGATAATGAAACTAATATGCCCTGTGTTTTGAAAAACGCTAATGTTTAAATAACACTTTCCACAAGAGATAGCAATTCGAGATAATTTAATGAACGCCCTTCATTCTAAGGGTTGAATATGTTTCACTCAACTGAAAATAAAGGCAAGTATGCAGTGTTACCGTAAGCTCCCCTCAAATGAATATGTACCTAGAAAGTAATCGTTTTTGTTTCCTTGTCCCTTTCCAGTTACATTTCGAGACTGGTTCCCGTTAGCACCCAGTTTCTGTCTCTGTTAAGGTTGCCCAGGATTTGTCAGCACTTGGGACATGGCGAAAGCAGCATCGTGGGATCGGGTGTGGTTGGAGCGGCGAAATGTTGGCTGCTGCCTGTGCTCGGTGGCACGGGTGGTCAGCTTCGTGTCGCCTGGGATCGTGTTTGGATCCCGCGTGCACCCTGCCCTGATGCCCTCAAGCCCCGTTCGAGCTGGAGCCGTGGATGGCAGCCGCTCGGGAGCTGGCACTGTGGTTAAATGTGGCCCTGAGTAAGTACAGGTGCTGCAAACCTGTGACGAACAGGGCTGATTCATTGGTGAAGGGCTGTCTTTATGCAGGAGGAGCGCGAGTAGGATGGCTTATCTTCTGGATCTGCTTCAGCTCTGTTTGTTATGATAGAATTTCACCTCTGACTTACTGGTGCGGTGCCTGTGCTTGCGCAGCACTTCTGAAGCCCACAAAATCCTCATATATGTGAGCGCCGGCCATGCCTGAGTGCGGAGCAGGCCCTCTCTGGATGCACTGGTGCATGCAGGCAATTCAATTCAATGTTTATGGTGAGCTCACTCAACACTACAAATATTGGCTTCTGTATTACATAAAGAAGCCTTGAAAGATTGTCATTGAAGTTTATTAGTCACAGCAAAAAGGAAACAAGTCAATTCTGAGTCACGCTGATAAAGAAAAATGGAGATTGTATTTGCCTCGAGCAATTTAATTATACTGCTTTTATAAACTTAGTTGTATGGACTGCAGTTTACAGTTTTTGCCAACTGGCCCCCCCAGATGCTTTGGAACCTACAAGCACCTGTTTAAATTTAAGTTTTTAAAACCCCAGACAAGTGTCAACAGATTTATTTTAAGGCCCTTTAGAAAGCAAGTGAGAGGGAGAGGAAGTGATTAAAAGGATGAAGCTGTACTGAACCTGAAGGTTTAAATGCTACTTAGACTCTGTGAACAATGCAGATTAAATCCCTCAGCAACAGTAAATGAGAAGAATCAGGTTTTATTCTTAACAAGCAAATATAATGCATTTTATGAGCAAACATTTTTCTCATATATAGCTTAAGCAGTTACAAAATAATTCATGTGCAACCTCTGCAGTAGAAATAGCCTTACTCTTAAAAGAAAGGAAGTCTTATTGTTTGTCTTGCTACCCCTCTTTTCTGCAGCCTCCTGAGCAATATATTTTGGTTTGCTTGTGGTATGGCTGGTGTAGCTGAGATTTGCTTTTGAGATTAGATAAAGACCCGCCTGCTGCATCCCAGCTACTTAATTTTTGTGTTCCGTACAAATCAGCTAGTACTGTGATAGCAAGGTAGCTCGCATGTTTAGTGCTATTGTGGGACTGAGAAGGGAAAAAAAAAAAAAGAGCAAAAATGAAGGTTTTAACTCCATGCTCCATGAAAGCTGTAAAGGGTGGGATGCGGCTTCGCTCGTCTGAGCTGCCTGTCTGCTCCCGCGGTCCCTTGAGACAGCAGCACATCAGGGAGGTGGGATTGCATCCCCAAGCTGCGTGTCTGCGTGTCTACTGTCCAAATCTGCTAGTGTGAACATCTAACTCTCATGCGGCTGTCTGCATGTGGGCAAGTGAACCTTGCTCTAGGTACTCCTTTTGAATGGTTGAAAACTTCTTTTGGTGTATGGACATCTTTTATTATTTTTTTTCTTTCTTTCTCTTTTTTGAAGTTCATGGTAAAGATCTCAGTTTCTAGATGCTTAATTTGACATGAAGTATTATATAACTGATATTTGAATGTCTGCTTGATCTTTCATTTTTTGAGTGTGGCAAAGAAGGTGTTGTGTATTACAGAGTAATCTGTAAATTGTTGATTCTGTGAGTTTTTAAAAAATAAATCATACTCTAAATTTAACATAGTTCAGTGTGTTAGAGTCCAAAACTCTCACATCTGCTTAAAGCTGTATTTTGGAAACCAGTGTACAGAGCTGCATGTTGGTGAAATTTTGTGTAGTGTCTATCTGGCTCAGCAAGCGTCTGTAAATAACTTCCCTAATTGGCAAAACAGTAAAAAAGTTTTCTAGAGAGGAAAGTCATTGACTAAATATTGGATTAGTTGGAAGTCATTTCCCCAATATTTTATTTTAGGCAGAAAAGAATTCCTAAGTGGACCTCATGCTGATTAGAAAAAGATCAGGGATACCAGGTTTTGCTCTTGCAGTTTAAAAACTCTTTGAGAACTTATGTCATAACTGTGTGCATAAGCTTATCTCATGGTGAAGGCTGTGTACAGAGTTTTTATCTTTTGTGGAGTTAATCTTTCAAGAGCTTATTCTGATCACATTTTTAAATGTAAGGGATTTTTCTGTATTTTCTCTCCTTTTTAAAAGAGATCAATACAAGAGAAAAGCCTGTGTCCAGTTCAGACTATAAGCAAGTGGAAGGTCTCATGACAGAAGGGGAATGTTTCATGTAAACAAGTGATGGGATAGTCTCTAAACAGACCATACGTAGAAACTATCTTTGCTTTGAGGCTGAATAAACAAAACTGTGGATATTTCAGCAGGATGAAGTGTGCCTGAACTGGTAGGTTTCCTACTGTTCGTCTGGATTGTAAGTCACAAATGGTGTGTGCTTATACGGAGGGCTAAGCTACAGCTGCTACTGCCAGCTTCCTTCTCCAAATCTCTTGCTGGTTTTGGAGCCGGTGCGCACATGGCCAGAAGGAAGAGGTGGTGTTTCTCCGAATCGCTTCGTGTGAAAGGTTGCTCACTGCAGAACAGACTGAGCTGTGCCCCATTCAACCCCACTGTTCGTTGCTAGGACATCTTAGGCAGCACAGGAAACTCTGTAGGCAAATTTAAACGAATCCTTATGGTTACCTCCAGGCCACAAATGGTGTTTTACCAATTGTCACTCTGCTGACTAAGTGCAGTTCGTGTAACTTGTTTTGAAAGTGTTAGAAAAGCATAGAAATACAAAAGAGCACCCAGTATTTCTCGAGTGGCCACCAAGCTCTAAGCAAACTTTGTGAAAAGGGAAGGCAACTTTGTGAAAATCGGGGACGATGCTCAGCTGTCGGCAGGTGACACTGTGACAAGTGGCCTGTACGCTGCTGGCGGTGGACAAGATGCATCTGCGGGAGAACTACCGCTGCTCTCGAAGGCAGCCCCGTGTTCCAGGCAGAGGGAGGCAGAGCTTCGGCCCTCCTCGCACCAGCGCTTACCCGGCTCAGTTTCTCTACCGAGTGCCTTTGAACATTTCTGGTGTGTTTGTTGTGGTTTCACCCTTTTGCATTGGACAAAATGTTTACCAATTCTGCCGCTTCGGTGTGCTCTTTCTCTTCTTCTGGAAACTCTTCCGCTGTTGCCAGGTAAAACAGGAGTTCAAAACCACTTTGTAATAAAGACCTTGGTCCCGATGGCAGTTTTGGTGGTATTTGAGAGGTGGACTATGAGACTGCCTTAAAATCAACTTTCATGAAAACTCTCCATGAAGAGACTCAGGTCATTAATGCCTACTGTATTTTCACATGGTGTTCCTGCTTAATGAAGAGCAAAATGGGAAAAACCTTCATGTCAAAGCTTACAGCACAACCATGCATTCAAAATAACTCCCTTTGGAAACCTTTTAAACACTATTTATTGCTTTGATGTTGCCTTGATCATATTTTAATATTTAATTAAAAATAAAACTCCAAGCATCTGAAATTATATTGTACCCAAAAGCTCAAACAGAGTGCCTTTGGTTTTGGGTAATTTTTGCTCAGACAAAAGAAGAGGAAATGTCGAGCTATTTGATGTTGTCTGTCCTACTGAAGAGTGCAGTACTGGCACTGGTGTGTGTGATGTTGGTTTCAGTGCTCGTGTGAACGAAGGTGACTTGCGAGAGCAAGGGCACGAAAGCAAAGGTCTGCCGGTGCCCCGGAAAGGTTAGCGAGAGAAATCCCTAACTGTGGGCAGAGTCTGTGGAGCGCTCTCGGTGCCGTTGATTTGGTCTAGCGAAAAGTGAGACTGAGAGGGAGAACTGCTCCCCATGGCTCTGTTAGTCACCCACATGGCGACTATCGGGGCCCCGGCGCAGGCAGGACGCGGCTCCGTGATGGCAGGTCCATGCGCGCGGCGCGCGCCGCTTGGCCTGGTGCTCGCTGTGCGCAGCGCGCGGGGGAGCGCCTCACTGCTCTCCTGCTTGGCTTTTTTGCCTCTTCTGCTCCTCCCGATTTAAATCTTTTGAACTGCTGAAAGCCTGTGGGTGACGCTTTAGTGACCGCACCAGTTTTAGGGGTGGATGTTGATGAGAGGAAACGGTGCTACCTGTATCGCTTCTCTTTCCCCTGGGCAGAGCACATGTTGCTGCTCTTCCATCCCTTAGCCAGTCGGTCCTGCCTGTGTGGTCTGGCTGGTGCTCTATCCCTCCTGATCCTTTGGGCAATGGATGGTGCCATAACATACATAGTGCTCTAACAGGGGTGCTCTCCTCATACCTCAAGCTTTTCTTTTGGGGATATGTACCCTTCCCTGTACAAACGCACATGTGTTTTCCAGTCATGCCTATGTGAAACTAAAGTCATTACTGCTACTGCAAGGCTGAATACAAGCATGAAAAGGGAGTCTGGAAAAAGTGTCCTGCCTTTTTAGAATGATAAATCTACATTTTAGTGATCTAGGTTGTAATTCCAGATGTTCCCCTTCGAGGACTGGTTGTAGTAGCACCTCTTTCAGTGCCAAGGTATAAAAGCCTGTCTTCCAGTGCAAGTTAATTCCAGCATAACTGTTGATTAAAGCTTTCTTACTCTTTTGCTGAGAGCTTTACCTGAAAGTACTCAAAGCATTAAAGCGCAGGAAGGTTGTTCAATGTGTAGACTGTGAAGTAGGATGTCATTCCTGCTGGTGGAATTCTGAGGACATTTGTGCCCTGTGAAACAGGCGGGAACCACTAGCTCATTTCATTCAGGACACCAGGCAGTCATCGTTGGTAGTGGCTGTAGGTCAAGGCTGATGCAAACCAGGCTTTTACCATTGTCATTACCGATCCAATGAGAGTGATGGTCTTGTGAAGATGCATTTTTTTAGAAGCCTGTCCTCAGGGATTTAGCAGGGCAGGAAATGCTCTGATTATTCTTCATTGTTTCAATTTTTGTAACTGTAAGTACTGGTTTTAAAACTTGAATACTGACCCTATGGTCTTAGGTTTGTTCCTAGTGGGCAGGGTTGAGTATAATCAGCCTGACAACTGTGCTTGGGCCTTGAGGGAGAGAGGGAATGCATGTGGATGAGCTGAGAGGTGAGACAACGGCTGTGCTAGCTGCGTATGGCACCTCATGGACGTGTTTCAGGTGTGCTGGTAGAGCAGCTTCTTCCTTCCAAACCTGAAAACTGACAAGTTCAAAGAAGAGTTTTTAACTGTGGGTTTAGGTTGATGTTTTGGTGCCTGGATGGATAGGATGCTGTTGAGTGTACAGGTGAATGCTTTTCTGTAATGCGTCTTTTTGGCTGAATGCCAGCCCCCTGTTTGCTGCTGCTGTTGAGCTGACAACTCCCATTAACCCCAGAGTGTTTCTTTTGTTTGTTTGTTTTTGTTAATTCTGTTTCTCGGAAACTATTAAGTGGACGTTATGATAAAATACTGATCTATAAGCATAGCTGCATGTATGAAAAGTTCTATGACAAATGGGAGAAAACAGAACAGGTAGATGGGAAGCTGAAAAATGCACAATTAAGACTTTTGCAAGTGAGAAAATATCAAAAATCTTCCTAACAGTGTATTAGTAAGGTGGCATTGTTAAGTTGCCTAAGTCATTTTGTATATAAATATAATACATACGCTTTTTAATTTTTCAGGGACCTGAGCTGATGAATAAATACGTTGGTGAGTCCGAACGAGCAGTGAGAGAGGTGAGAAGGTGCAAACTGGGCATAATGTTATACATTAAGCTTTTTTTTATTATTCAGTTTTTTTCTGGGCTTATAAGGTTACCTTTAAAGTTTCCAGGAAGACCTCCTGCAGTTTGAGTTTTTAAGAAAAAAAACAAGGGACATTGAGCTGTTTATTCTCCTCCTGCCTTGACCTAGTGGTCCATGTCAAATTCAGGATTCAGTACAACTTTCACTGTAAGCTTTTGTCACACAGTGTCATGAATATCTACTGAAAGATGTCTTAAAACAAAAAAAGGAAAAAAAAGACTGCAAGGCTTATGTTTGTTCCGTGATTTCTTTAACTTTTGGAGTATGTGGTGGAGTATGTTCTGTTTAAAAAAAATCATCCATCCATTAAAACTGAGTGTTTCACTGTTGTTCTAGATCTTTAGAAAAGCCAGAGCAGTGTCTCCTTCAGTTCTTTTCTTTGATGAAATAGATGCCCTGGCAGTTGAAAGGGGAAGGTAAGTAATACTGTTATGAAAATGACAGTCGTTTATTTGTTTTACAGTAAATTACCCTAAAATATCATTCTGTTATTAACTAAACTCATTCTACAGGCAGAAGTGCACTGTTTGTGACTCTTGCTCAAGCATATTTAATTTGGCATGAACAGGTAAGCTGGTGGAGTTCCTCCTTTCTCATGTCATTAACAGGAAGGATTCTACTGGTTCTCATGCCCTTTAGCTCTTTTCTGTGGTTTTTACTTGCTTTTGTTTCCTGGCTCCTGACTAACTTCTTTCTTTTCCCATGGTTGTTGCAGTGGCCTAATACCGTGTCCCCACCAAGTGAAGAATGCAATTATATGCTGTATACTGGTGGAGTTTCCAGAACAGGGACAAAATTGTAAAAAAAATCAGGGGGTATGTTTGTCATGTCAAGTGCGACATTAAAAGGGATTCTTGTGGAAGCAGCTAAAAGACCTCCTTTGCTTTGATTATCACAGAGTCTACAAGTTTAGCTTCCATCTGAAGAAGGATTATAGCAGGTTTTGCTAGCTACTGTAGCATTTTTAGATTTGAAAGGCTCTGTAAGTTGGCTTTCTTGGGCGATGCCTATCTATGAAATACATTTTCCTGTTGTGCAAGTTTGTTTCTGCCTTGTTGGATTTGCATGAAGAAAACATCAAATATATGCATGTAGGAAATATTTGTCTAGTTTAAAGGCACATAAGTGTTCCATCGTTTTTTCTAGAGCAAACTCAGCATCTGTACAGATTCCTTTGTATTGCAAAGGGGCCACTTGTATCTGCAGAAAAGGTGTCATTCTGACCTTTCAGCCACTCAGACTGCATACTTAGACAAAGAAGCATCTTCTGCTGAATAGTACTGCCCTGTAAAACTGCTAACAAAAGAACACTTTCTTTGTTGGAATTGATACAAGACATCTTATGAGCATCCCTTTTATATGTTATGTATTCCACTACAAAATTTGTAAACTTCCTAGAAATGCTTCCCACCCTGTAGTACAGTATTAGAACACCTGCCTGTGTGCCTATTTTCACAATAGAAGTTGCAAAAATGTGTTCTGGAATCAAGCCAACAGGAAAAAAGTCTCCCCATGCTGCAGTTGTTTAAGTATTTAGCTTTCAGAAATACTGCTTCATGAAGATAAAACCTTCTGGAAGTATAAAACACAGCACATTTTCTTCGGTCATTTCACGCACTTCCTTTAGAGGCTCTGAATTTGTTTGTTTCTTTCTTTTAGGGGGTAAAAAAAAAAAAAAATTACATTACCTGGAATTGTCTGTGGGGGGTAGTAGGTCTGGCACAGCTTGCTGAAGAATGTGGTATGACCTGCTGTAGTCGTGTTGTGCTGGAGACATCTGGTTTGGGAGCTTTAAAAAGAACAGGGTGGGACACACAAATATTTCATTGTCAAATCTGAACCAGATGGGAGGTTAAATATGTAGCAGAGTTCTCATAAAATTCATCTGAAATTAAATGGTATAGGAAACCAGACAAGGCACTTATTAGAAATGGCCCCTTTTTTTACAGGCTGATTTTGCACAGTAGGAATTTGCAAATGCATTAGAGATGCTAATGATTTGTGGCCTCTGGAGATCCATTTCCTGTGCTATTGGTAACCATTCTGAAGTTTTCAAGGAAACACCTGTTTTTGTTGTCTCCCTATTCCCTCCATTGGCTGATTTTTTTTTTTCTGTCTTGGCAATGACAAACATGCTGTGATACAGCTTTGTACAAGTTTTTCCTCTCAAGTTTAAGTCCTTGTTAGAGTTCTGTGGGTTGCAGGTTTTATGCAGAATGTGCCCCATCCCAAAACCCTCGGGTAGGTAACGTCTCCTGATCCTCACTGTGCCTGGAGATGCTGAGAAGTCTAACCCTTTCTGCACAATTCAGATCCGGTATACAGATGTGAAATAGCATTCACTATCTGCTTAATGCATTTGCTCTTCAGAGTACTTTGCCAAATGTTCATTAACACATTATTTTTTTTTATGTTTGGCTAAAGCTTGTGGATTTAAAACGTGTGAATGTTTTGCTCCAATACCTCTGTAGAGATAACTAATCAGTCTCTTCTCATCAGCAGGAATGTATAAATTAATAGATGTCGTAATTTATTATAACCAGTAATGAGTGGGTCCAGAGAGCTAAAAAATCTCCTGGGTGGCACCATTCAATGCGATGTCATCTTTGCTTCACATGGCACAGCCTGTGTCACTGCAGAAGTCATTAGTCCATGTCAAACACTGGCTGCATTCAGGGCTGCCACAGTGTTTTATTTATTTATGCATTCCCAAGCCATAACGCCATAATTTTAAACAACATCTAACATGCTCTCTAATGAAATTATCGTTATTAATTTAATAGCAGGAGATTCAAACAAAATCTCCTTACAAGGTTGCCTTTACTGAGTATATTAAAGAATGAACACTTTCCACACACTCAAGTATTACCACAAATAAATGAAGTTCCAGTAGTGCTCTAGTAAACTCATTTAGTAGCTTATTTACTTTGGTAACTGGGCAAATACTTATGCTAAGGTAAACAGCACTGAAAGTATTTCTGTGGTGAGTGGAAGAAAGAAAGAAAGTGCTGAAAATACTACAGAAACTGGTCTGTGTTCTCATGTAAAAGCAGAACATCTTTCACATCTGTAGTGTATGCATGTCAGACAATTTTGTAATACAGAATGGATTTGTACATGTTTATGAGAAATAGTACTTTGAAATCAGTAAAAAGTAGGTTGTTCAGTATCAAAATACATTATTTCTGAAAAGGTTATTTCTGATTCATGCTTTAAAACATGCTTAGAAATCCATATCTAGATGAATTAAGCTCCTACTCTTTCTCATTTTGTATGTGGAAAATAAAATAATGTATATCAATCAAGAAGTTAAAATAGAAGATGGGAGGGTGAATCTGAATAAAGGATCTGAGTTCTGTTACACAATGATTAGGTGTTGAACTAAGACTAAGGAGGAGGGAAGCGTGCACCATAAGTAGGAGTAGACTACTCCTACATAAAGAGTAGGAGATACACATACAGATGAAGAAAATGAAGAGAAAGTAAGAAGGCATAGCAATGCTTTTTGAGCAGGAAAATGATTGATTTTGGATAGGCAAAACCTCTGAAAATCAGAAGGACTTTTAGTACTGGGAGTTACTCATGTGGAGAGAAACTCAGACAACCTACAGTTTGACATATTTCCAACAAAATGGAAATGTCTTGGGTTAATGTACAGTGAGGAACAGTCTTGTATGGGGGGAGACGAACTGCGCGATCCAAGCAATCACTTCTATCATTCAGTGGTTCTAATTAACATGATTAGTTAATGATTAGGTAGTGATTTTTTTTCCACTAATTTTGAAAGGCGATGACTCATTTTAGGAGAGCCTGTGCTAAAGTGAGACCCACAGGACTGGTCCAGACACAGCAGCACACGAGGAGGAATGTTTGCCTCTCAGTAATCCCTTCCCCGTTCAAAGCTTAACACTCTTAACAAATTGCCCAGCTGCTAAGACGTACGGGTATTTGTTATTCCTGGGTATCCTGAGCATGTTAAACCCAGTTCTTCTGGCCATCAGAGGCTGCCAAGAGGGAAATGGCTTCGTAATTAGACTTGAAAGTGATGAATGAACGTAGCTCTGTGCAAATGCAGCACAGACGGTCTGTTTGCTGAACTTAAGAAATCTATGTGCTTTGGAAATGGAGCATTGTTTATAGAAGTAGGATTTTTAGGATTTTTGCGCAATAGACATGTTTGTTCCTTTTCTTGTTTTTCAGAAGCAAAGCATTTTTCCTCTTAACTGCAAATCCCTGTAATCCGAGATGTGAAATGTTGTAGGCTGGACTGAGAAACACTGCTAAATTCCATTTTCAGAGTGGGGAGAGGCAGGGACAAAGATCATTTGACTTCTAAGCACACAGTCCTGCTCCTAAAAGCTGATGGTGATAACAACAGCCTTTTCGGGGTGAGGCTAGAAGTGATGAGGTGAAGGGATTTGGGTTACTGGCGCAGTGAAAGTGCATTATGGTGACGCTTTTCGGGTGATGTGCATTATCCTGTGTTTGGGGGTAAGGATGCATTGCACTACAATAATTAGTTGTGGAGATAAAGTTATTTTGTACATTCCTGAACTGTATTATGATAGAAGTTTTAGTTGATGAGAACCTTTGAAAGACGAGCAGTTTTCATTTTAGGTATTGAAATATTTGCAGGCACTCGGAGCTCTAATGAGGTTAGAAAACCAGCAGTTCCTCTTCGGTAGTGTGACACCCCTAATTTTAACAGGGGCTATGGGACATCTTCTCGTTTTAAACCAAGCTCTCTGCCCTTCTGGAGTGTGTGCTTCAGCATGTATTTGTAGTGTATGCTTTAGCATATGGTCCAACTTTAGTATTTATGCAAATCCTAGGTGTGATCGCTAGCCTCTGTCCTGGAAGAGGTCAGTCTAGGACATTCTAATGCTGAAAGCCGTGGACTGGGTCCTGCAGGCCTAAAGCAAGTGGTATTAGGTAGGATGGAGGTTCTTATCAGAAAAGTACCCTACACATGGTAAGTCAACACTCATAGAGCTGTGAGGAGGTATTGTCACCCTAGTGTTACCCATGAAGAATGTAAAGCTGTTGTAATCTAAAAATACATGGAATTTATGGAGTTTTCTTGTGTTGTGATGGCCTTCATAGAGCCCCAGGCCGAGCTAGACAAGGAGCTCAGCCTTCCAGAGTTAGTTGCCTCTGGTTGTTCATGACTCGGGGAACATCACCTAACTTTCTGCAACATCTGAGCTGTGTCTGGAGGCAGTGGAGAGTTGAGGCATTCAAAATTTTCCCTACTGCCTTCTGAATTCTTCAATGTTTTGGAATTTGGTGTCCCATCAGAAATAGTGCTTAGAAGGAAAAGCTGTTCATCAGTGTCAGCTTTCCATTTTAGGCCTAATGAGGAACAGTGAAGAAGACATGAATTTGAGCCTTTGGGCCCCTGCCAGAGGCCAGCTTGTGCACGGATATTTAGATTGGAAGGATCAGACATGAGCATAAAAGGTTACCCCCTTGCTTCCACATTGACCGTGGAAAAATGTGTACTTATCCATGTGAAACCAGCACAAGCAGCCCATGACTGGCATTAGTGATATATAAAACTTAGATTATCAACTCATTTATTCCAGACAAAAGTGAACCTTTCCTATTTAAATACTATTATAATGAAGAATAATCCAGTTTAATTATTCACTGCTAGTCTGTAGCACTTCGTAATTAAACTGCACTTGCTTCCCTAGCAGATATGATTGATTGCAGTTGTCAACTTGATTAACTTCTAGGAATGCACAAAGGTGAAATCCTAAGGAAAAGAGAAGGAAAGTAAATGGGAATTAGACTGTACATTAGGTAGGCTTTCTTTGTTTTTCTTTTCTTGCTTTTAGACAATGACAGCATTAACAGAATGGCAAATCTCTAGCTAGCAGCATCCTCCTGTTTCAGCTGGACACTGCCAGATGAAAGCAAGGCTTAATGCCTGTCTTTGAGGTGTGCATCTGTAACAGGCAGAAGGAAAAGGACTGTGGATCACCAGCCAAGCACTTGAGGATTTTGGGAAGTGCTTGAGGAAGACCCTTTGGAACCTTGAGATTCCAGTCTCATCTCCAGCAGGCTTCTTTTCTCCTTTCTTGGAATTTTATTTTTCAGGGCCTACTTCACTTACTGCTTGAAGCTTGCAATTTGGGCAAATGAGGGAGACTGGGTAGTACATGTGCAGAGAATAATTTGGATGTTCCTGAGGCGAACAGTTCAGCCTGGACCCTGACTTTATGCAGTTTCTCCAGATTTCCTCTGGAGCTATCCAGATGCCCTTGTGTAGGACTTGCATTTCGGGCTTGAGAGCCTGGGAAGCTGGCAGACAGTACTGCAAGGTAATAGCTGATACAAGGGCATAGAGAAAGGACAGCATCTCACTGGAGGGTGCTGGTGGAGGGAAAGTTTCAAGATTATCATCTTTCAGAGTATTTCTGAAGATAACCGTCAGGAAAATTACCTAATACAGAGAATATTTCTAATTTTCGCAATCACAAGTTTGTTTTGTGAACAGCCAAAATATTTAATTGACAATACATGGGATTTCAATGTTGCATATCTCTCCCAGGCTTTTTAATAGCATCCAAGTCTCTGGTATCCATACTGCAGTGGTCCGAAATAATAATATTTATTAAGGTTTTTCTTTGTATATGTCAGATGTTAATTTTGCCCAGGGTTTTAATGCTTATCACTTAGATATATATATATATACTTGCTTTGTCTTTTTGTTTCATGAAATACCTCCTTGATTGTGTGCACATGTGTAGGGAGTTATTGGTTAGTTATTCTGGATGACAGTTTTGCAGCTCAGAACAGGAGCCCTAGTTTTAAACTGGAATAAGTACGTGATAAAATGTGTTCTGGGTTTTTGAAGGTAGGGGAACAGTGATAAAAGGAAAAAAAATATAGCCATATTGTGCTGCTCTCTATAAACCCAGAATATTTATTGAAGTTTGGTGTTCTTGAAGCCCCATATGCTCAAAACTAAAACAGTCTGCTTTCTTCATATAGAGGAATATTCCAGATGAGTAATATTTCAGTGAAAGATCGGTATTCGTGTAGAGGAGCCTTCTAAAATTGGCATTTGGGAAGATCCCATCATTATTATTTTTCTGTTAATGCTAATGGAGTGGAGTAGTAGTGGAGTAGTCTTTTTTTTTTTTTTTTTTTTTTTTTTCTTTTTTTTTTCCTTTTCTCCTCCTCCTTGCCTAATGCTGTGGAAAACCCCGACCTGCCAAAGCTGTATTTCACCAGCGCTGGTGAGGGGAGGAAATAAAGCAGTGAGACAGTTAATTACGATCATGGCAGTGGGGCTGAAGAGAGTGACTTGGCAGGTGCTCCTTGCTGACAGTTCACCCCTGCAAGGCCCTGACACAAATGTCAGACTCAATAAAATCCGTCATGCCGTGCGAGCGCGGGGGCGAGCTGGCACGGGGCTCGGGTGTTGCAGGAGCCTTTTACCTCAGCATTTGGTGGAGACATTGAGAATCCTGCCAGAAAGGATCTCTCTGTATTATTTTTTTGATACCAACCATTTTGTCATGTCAGTGAGTTTTTCATTTGTTTTGATATAAAATTATTTCCAGAGATTCCAGTAAAGGAATTATTTGAATTGATGCCTTCTGCAGAAGTATTTATAAAACCCGTAAAATTTGATTGTTATTGCAATTCTTCCTCTGTTTTAGAGGGGGGGAAGTAAATGCACCTTTTATGCGTATGTAAATATCTTGCCTGATACTGCGTTCTGGGGGGAAAAAATAGTCTCTACACTCTTCTCAGAAAAGCTTTGCGAAAGAGCTCAGGTGTGTAGATTAACGCCACTGTACTAACGTGTACGGGGCATATATCTCATGTATAGCTCGCGAGGTCTGCCCCTCCACCCCATGGGCCTGTTTGAGGGAAGGTTGTCTGTGCCCCAAAGGGGCTCCTTGTGAGCGTCACCCTCCCACACTAACTTCTGCCTCTCTAGCTTCACGGTTGCTGTGTGTGTGTGAGAGTGCTCTAAATGTTGCTGCGTGAATATTTTGTATTTCTGTATAAACAGTTTAACAACCTGATGAAATTAAGGTTCTGATTCTGCAGCTAGGGTTCTCAGGTGGGCTTCAGTACCCATAGAGTGAGAGGAGTTATGGAGAGTTGCAGGTTCTCCTCTACGTAGTTCAAATGAAGGTAGGGGGTTGAATAGATTTCTGGGCCCAAGTGACATGTAATGGTCTGAAAAAACACGCATTTTGTCAGCTCTGGGAGCATTCTAGGTATTCAGAAGATGCAACTATACCTCTGTTGTGAGTTTACCAGATTTCAGCATGAGGTTAATAGTGAGCACATTGCATTCTCCAACATTCTGATTTTCAAATATTAAAAAAAAAAGAAAAAAAATCTGTCAAATAATAAGAAGAAAAAGAAGAAGAGGAAGTTGAACAAGAGAAAAGGTACAAAAGAAGTCTGCTGCTATAAAGCTGCCTATGGCCAGGAAGGTGACGTTTAAATCCGGTCGTTGAATATGTCTGAGCAGAAAGATCTTCCCAGGAAGAACCGTGAGAGGCTTATTCAAGACGTGCCCATGCAAAGCTCAGTGCCTGGGCAAATCTGAGTTTGGGTGGTTGCAATGAGCATTGGATGGGGCCAGAGAGATATGAAAGAGGAAGGGTGTACAAATGGCCTTCCCCATGTTGAGTTTTGAGCTGGTGCTCTGCATCTCTCAGCTCAATGAAATGAGGGCAAGAATTAATTCAAATTAAGGTACACTGTTTTCTCACATGAAAGTGTGCACGGGAAGTGCCTTTAAGCTAGAATAAAATACTGCGCACGAATCCTGTTGTGTGTTTTCCCTCTGAATAGTCTGCTGTAATCCGTGGCGGGTCTCAGCTGAGTGGCTGTGCCGTGGCTCTGCTGGTCAAGCGGGGCGGGTGTGCGGGAGCGCGCGCACGCCGAGGCCAATGGCACACCTGGAGGATTAGCTGGAATTTCATGGACAGGAGCGTGTCTGGCTCTAATTAACATGATAAACTAGTAAGCAAATACATTTTTCTGCTTTTAAAACTGCTTCACTGGGGATTTTAAGAAAAGCAGAGTTGGCAGAAAGATTAAAACAGCACATAGCCCTACTGATTGATGTATTTCATTACAGCAGCGTGAGAGATTACTTGAAATTCTCAGGCCCTTCTGAAGCAGCCAGGTTTCTCTTTCCTCACACATTTTTTATTTTGAAGCAGAAAGTATTTCTGGTTAGGGCACGGCTCCTGCATACGCACACCCATGCACACATGGCCCCGCTCGGATTATGTAAGATCCTTAATTCTGACTGCCTTGATTTGCAGCCAGTGTGTTGACAGGAAATTAGTTTGTACCAGTACGTGCCTTCTGAGAGCGATTTTGGTGCCGTTGTGATGATGACATCAGTGTGTGGAGGTCAGGTAGAGCGGAGGAAAGGCGGCCGCTTGGTTGGAAGTTGGTTTTGGCACCGCATACGCGGGGCTGGAGGGTTAATCATCATTTGTTTCTGTGACTGCTGTTTGCGTCAAAAGCCCAGGCAGCCTTAATGAACATTGCCAGTGTTAATTTGAAACCCTTGCTGGGAAATCATGGGAAAAGGGGAAAATGCATACCTGCCTGTCACCCTTCGGATTAACATCTTGGGCAGCGTGGCGGCGCTCGGGGCGCACGGTGCAGCGCGGAGCAGCGGGCAAAGAGACCTCACTGTAAACATGCGCCTGCTCGCAATTTTATAGGGTTCCCTGCTAAACCAAGAGCTAATTTGCTGTACACTCTGTGCTAAATACAGTGAGCTGTGTATGTTAAAGCACTAAAACTGAAAGTTCTGCCATTTGCAGGTATTTTTGTTATTGATGGTTTTTGCTTGTATGTTTTAAAAAAGTCTTTTTACTCCACTTTTAACGGATAATGGTAAAGCCCCTGCTTCTGCATTGGTATCTCCTTCCTTGTATGAAATGTGTCTCATTATAGCCTGAGAAATCTGAATGGCTTTGCAGTGCAAGTCGCCCAGTAACAGTGGGGTTTTGTTTAGGATAAACTTCTTTCTTGTTGTCTGAAGCTTGTAAGAGAAATGTTTATATTGGGAAAGTTGAAGTTTCCTTTCTAGCCACCTCTTTTAAAAGCAAATATTTCCTCTCTGTTTACTTAAAAAACAACAACAAAAAAAGCTTATTGTCTTTCCCAGTCTTTCATAGTTTCAGATCATCTTACATGAATTTAACATTTTGGTCCCAATTTTACAATCATTTTTTCTTTGCTTAACTTCTTCCTGTGTGCAGTCCATTGGGTATAAAGTTGAATAAATGTGAAAGTTATGCAAGATGGGAGGCCTGAATCCCTGCTGGGGCTAGCTTATGTTACAAAGTTGATTTTAATTTCCTCTAAGTTCCTTGTTCTTCGAAAAGCATTTACTATCTTTCTTTAACACCTCAAGTGTTTTATCGTGTTTTATCATGTTCAGCCCGCTGCAAGTCAATGGGGCTGTGACCCAGGGGTATGTTAGAAAAGCCCTGCGATCTCCTGGGAGTTGCTAACACAGCTGCAGCAAACCAAAAAGCTGACAACTGGAAAGCCAAGTCCCTTCTCTGCTATTTCTTAGCAACCTAAATATTCTGTGAGCCAGCATTTATTATAGTTCCTCAAGGATGTTTTTCAGACTAGGTCTGAGAAGTTAACTGTTTTGTTCTAGAAAATGACAGAAACAGTCATAGCAAAGGAGAGCGAGAGGACTTTACCTAGAGCTAAGGTGGAGTCATTACAGCTGCTTTGGCTCTGAGGCGTTCTGCACCTCTGGTCGTCAGAGGCATGCAGAAGGTGAAGATGACACTGCTGCCATAATAACCATGTGTAGCTGTATATATATGTTCTGTGCTACACCTGTTGGAAATGGAGTGTTTATGTTTAAAAATCTGAAATGTCTTTTTAGAGAGTGATGTTTGGCTCTACAACTGTGCTTTGTTTGGGCATGTAGGTGCCTGTATATCTCTCTAAATGCTTATAAATACTTCAGAAAAAGTGCTTTCAAAACATTTTGAGATGAAAATTATCTTGATTCTGTGTATATAGGGGTGGCAATAGAATAAATGCATGTTGAAGGAAGAACCCCCAACTTCATTATAAGTATCACATTTCTTCGCGCTTCTTAGCGTGATGCTTTAGGGAGCTTGAAGAATCAGAGATAGTTTGTTTTGCTTAAATAGTATTGAAATTTATTTTAATAGCACTGAAAAGTGTCTCTTTAAAGGTACAGGAATGAAGCGGCCCAGGGGAGAGGGGAATAGCTCTTGAAGATGAGCCCCTTTGCCAGAAGGAAGGCGTACAGTGTACCTTTTTATTTAGTCTTTGCCAAGGGAAGACTGTGTAGAAAAGAGCAGGCTTCATCTTCTAGGATTAAGTTGAGTAAAAATTGCATTTTCCATGTGATTTGGCAGTCCGTCAACTGCTTTCCACCTACCTGCTTCATCGTCCCAGCTTTAGTTGCGGCCCTTGTTCAGCAGAGGGAGCTTTTGGGATAAGCTGCTCTCTTTGCTGCGCCCGTGCATCTGCCTTGCGTCGCCTCTCACACACCCCGGACGCTGCTCAGTCCTAACGCTTCAATCTAGCTGTGACGCTGTGGCAGATTCTGGTGTAGGGTTAAAAACTAAAACTTTAGTGACAGCACATCTCTCTCTCTCTTTTTTTTTCTTTTTTTTTTCCTATCTTTTTCAGGTGTTAAGCATCTCCCATATTTTTTTTTCCTCTTCCAATTACAGGAGTAGTGACATTTATTACAACTAACCCTCTAGTGAATAAAGGAAATCACATGGTGATGATTCCTTACAGTTTCATACAGGAATAGTATTTCCTTACAGTTTCATATGTATGTGCTTAGATATGGAGCTGGGTACTCTTAGGAGCAGATCTGCATGATCTCTACAGTGTGTCTGTGAATGTGCAAGTATATACATTATTTGTGTACAATCCTAATATCTTCTAGATCTTTATAAAAGTAAGAAAACTATATGAAGCATAGTCACTCATTTGTTATAGTGCTTCTGAAATAAAGCCTATTTCATGCAACTTTAAGATGGTATAGTTTAAGAAGGATGTTATAGTTTAAAGAATACAACTATTTAGTCAGATTTATTATTTATTGCAAAATATATATCCGATCGCTTGCTTTATGCAGTGTATACAAAGCAAAAGAGGCGTTGTATACATGTGTATGGACATATGCACATATATGTATATGCACACATTTATAGATAATTGTCTAAGAAGGTGGCATGTCTCTTGGTTATTCCTTTTAAAATATTGAAAGCATTTATTTCCATAATACTTTTTGTCACATATAGTTAAGCAATTTTCATAAATTTCATCTCTCATAAAATTCAGAATTACCAGAGTTAATTCAAAATGAAAAAAGTAAATTCTTAAAGTAGTTTATGCTTTGTTTCCTTTCTTTTTTAACCTGTTGAGATATTCAAAACTGAAGATTCCTCTCTCTCTCTCTCTCTCTCTCTTTTTTTTTTCTTGATAGATGGAAAATCAGCTGAGTTAGAGGCCTGACTGCTATTATGAGGGAGCTGGTCAACACACAATTCGTTCCCCTTCGATGGGGGGAACATAAAAGCATAGAATAACTGCAAAATACATAGACTTATTTTTTATACTGCGTGAGTTGGAGTAAGCACTCTTGGGTGGTGATAAAAACTGATATTTGCCTGACTAGTAAAGAAGCTGCATGAACTCCCTTTTTACCATCTGACAAATGTCTATTCCAGACAACTATATTGTGCTACAATCCTCACAGCCTCCGTAGCAGGGCAGTAAATAACAAGCTCCCCATTCGAAGGACTCACCAGGATATGTTTACTTGCTATGTATCAGTGATACTAATTAATCTTTAGGTATTGAAGGTAAAAGGAAAAAACAGAAAAAGTTAAAAAATAAAAAAGCAGATCAAGATCACTGTAAAACTGAACAATCTGACTTTTTTTTTTTTTTGATTTAGCTCTTCAGGTGCTGGAAACGTAGCAGACCGTGTCTTGGCTCAATTGTTAACGGAAATGGATGGGATAGAACAGCTAAAGGACGTGACAATTTTGGCAGCTACCAACAGGCCAGACATGATAGACAAGGTAAGAATAAGTGTGCTGTGGTATGTGCTGTTCTCTTGTGAAGACCAGCTTCTGGAATAATTCAGTTCTCTCTGTGTTTATCTTCTGAACTGTTGTCTAATCAATTTAGTGATTAAGGGGAAAAGTTTGAAAATGAAGACAAGGCAAAGGAAAAATTTTGTCCCTCACTTTTATTTGTGCACAGTTTTTAACAAAACAAATGTTCTGTAATAGCTGTAAGTATCAGTTTCCTAAAAGACATTTTCCTTAAGTCAGGCTCATTGAATTTGTGCAACAACAGTTCTGTCGAACTGCTTTTGTATGCTTTGCTTCTGTTGTGTTTGTTTACACAGGGGTTTGCTGGACTGCTGGTTTCATTAGTTACTTCCTCTCAAAAGATGAAACATCTCCTCAGAGCTGTTAGCTGCTTGCCAGCAGCACGGGTTCCAGCAGCAAGCAGCACGGTTTCTCAGCACATCCTGAGGCAGCTCTGTTGAAATGACATGAGCAGCTCAAGTTTGTAAAAATGAGAGAGTTGTAACACCTACTGCAGAAAACTTCCAAACACAAAACCAACCCAGCCATCCTCTATAAAAATACACTTTAGAACAGCCTACGACTGCTGTGCCTTCTTGCAGCTAGGAGACATTTAGTAGTGTGAGTACGTTGCCAGGATTTACTCCACAATTTTTCACCTTTCATGTATTTGTTGACAAGCCGGTCAGATTTATTCTTTTACCATCTCTTTTTGGGTTCCTTAGAAGTTTTATAAATACTTTTAACATAACAAATTCTTCCATTGTAAGGTATTTGTGGACTACTTCTTTCTGTTTGTCTTGGAACATTCAAGCAGAAAATGCTTATGCAGAGCACACTTTTAAAGTAAGGGTTATATACATATGGAGGAAGTTCTAAGAATAAAAGGCAGATTTTGGCTCCAGAAGACAGCAGTCTTCCCTTTGAGCTGAAGGAAGCCACTGTGCTGGCTGGTGTCCTGATGAAGGCTTCCTTAAACACTGTGTGTGTGCCAGACATGGCAAGGGCAAGCTAGCAG
The DNA here is from genome assembly GCA_013389825.1 of Crypturellus undulatus. Taxonomy (NCBI): domain Eukaryota; kingdom Metazoa; phylum Chordata; class Aves; order Tinamiformes; family Tinamidae; genus Crypturellus; species Crypturellus undulatus. Next base: position 34,407 of record VWPW01026768.1, on the reverse strand, counting down.
AGCGTTTTCAATAAAAGATGATAAAGCACATCAGTGAAAAGTACAGTCCTGCAAAAACTGATTTTTTCCACAGAAGATCTCGGTTTTGTCAAATTGCTTTCAGTTTTCTTTGGTAAGCGTTCCCTTTGGGCTCAGACAGAGCTGAGTTTGAAAAACTGCACTTTGTTTAACGGAAAGAGATTTTCATTTTGGACCGATTCAATGCTTTTTAGTGTTATCATTGTCACTATTTGAAATTCAGTTGCCTCTTTTCCCTTTCCTAGATTTTCCTTGAGCCTACTGCCTCTTCAGTGAGCACTGTTTTCCTATGTTTTCGCTTTTATTTGCAATATTTGCATTTCCTTGGGACAGTTTTACACAGAACTTGATGCATGAAAAATAAGTTAACTGTATCTGCACCGCTGATGCAAATCCAGGCCTCTTTCCATAGGACTGAACATTTAAATTTTAACCTGGGGGTAAAAATTCACATCTTTCATGCACCTGAACTCTACAGAGGCAAGGAGAGGAAATACTTGTTTCTAAAAAGATCTGTTTGTGTATACACCTTTCTAGAAATAGTTGATTTTGGCTACAGTGCCTTAGACCTGGGAGAGGGCTAATATGTCACTGATATAGGACCTAATCAGAAGAGTGATGGGTTTATACAGAAATTAGCTAAATGCTGCAACTTCGTTGAATTGAGACAAGGTGATACTTGCAATCGGGTCATTAAGGTTGAACTGGTAACAGGTTATGGAAACACCTCTATCATCCCTGGCTTTATGTATTTTTTTATTGTCAACAAAGTTTGAAAACTATGTGTGGATCTAAAGAGCTGTGGTAATGACCATGGGCAAGGTTTGGGGACATTTTGGTGTCTGGAAGGCAGACTGTCATGTATATGTGTCCCTGTGGAGTTCTAAGCAACTGGAATGGCAGAGGCTTCTGCCACTTTTTCAGCTTCAGAAAGGAAACTGAAAATGTGTTTAAATTGCAACACTAGGCTTGCATATTCTTTCCCCAAGTCAAGTGATACCACTTTAGAATTTAAAGGATAGGATTTAAAGAAAAGAAATGCATGTGACAACTCTTTCAGAGAAGCGTACTATATGATTATGGGAATTTTATTAGTGAGAAACCATGAATGGATATTTTGGATTTTTTAAAAACTGTTTTGACTGAGATATAAGGAAATGAAAGTTGGGATAACTTTCTAGAAAGAGTTCTCTCACAGAATAGCAAAACAAAATTTCACCAGTCTGGAGGAAGGGGAAGTTTAAGGTGCAATTCAAAGGGCTTAGTAAATCAGACTGTAGCTGGTATGGCTCACATGATGCTTTATGCAGGCTGGACCAGGCCGCTGTCCTCTCCTGGGTCTGTGCAATATTTCTAGTGCACTCTTGCACTTTTTCGTTCCTGGAAGAAAGATGACTGACACCAGGAAGCATTACTGCTGTGAGCTTGACTTAAAGGGTGATCTTTCAGTTCGGGTTTTTAGTTTACTTTGTTATCAGTCATGCCTTTTGAAAATGTAAGATGTTATTAAATCAATTTAGTATTTCATATGAAAATATTGGTTCAGGTATGTATTTCAGTAATAAATGTCTGGTTCGCATGGATGTATGATGACCATGCAGCCATTTTTAATGAATGTACCTTAAATATTGTATAAGGGCACAAAGCAACCTTTGTTTTTTCCTTCTACATACCAGGGGCTGGGAATATACATGATATATCTTTTGGTGACTATAATTTAGTCTTTCAAAGTAAGAAATGTTTGAGGAATGTTTGCTTGGTAAGTTTTATATGGCAGTAATAATCCATGCATCATCTTCATTTACATGACTGCTGCTTAATTAACAAATATATGAGAATTAGTCTCCTGTAGTTTAAAAAAAGCACATGGGAATATCAAATGCAAAGACATAATATTGATGCAGAGTCTCATGCAAGATTCATCACCACCACAAACACAACAGAGTGATGTTTTTGTCTGGTGTACAGACTTTGAGCCAGCCTTTAGAAAGTTGTGTTTAGTGGTAAGCTTGCTTTGGCTTGTTCCAAGCACCTATAAGGTAATTTCTCTAAGACATCATCACAGTATTGAAATATTATTCTGGTTTTAAGGCGTGTCCTGTGTTTTAAAGGGACACTTTGCTGACTTTGCTTCTCATCCATGTGACGCTAGAAATACTTGGGGATAGTTTTTGTTTTTCCTAAGAAAACAAAAACTGCATGTACTGTTTACATCCCACGTATGATATAGAAAGCGTGATTTCTATTAGAAGGGAATAAGATGTTCTGGAACAAGATGTTCTAAACATTCTTTGAAAGTGATTAAAAAGAAAACACGTTCAGTAATACTTAAAAAAGAATTGTCCCTTTTATGCAATAGATGGGCTTGACTCTTTGCTATAGAAGTAGAATTGATGAGCAGTAATGGAAAAATTCTTTTAACTTTTGCTGATTTGTACACTCGAGAGTTTTCTTTTACATATATATATATGTATATATTTTTTTTTTTTGCAGTCATTTTATGGAGCTGCTGATTGTTCAAAACTTGTCTGTTTTCCTATGTATCTGTTGGTGTTGCAAGAGTCATTGCCCTTCCCTGCAAGTTTGCATAAAAAATTTTGAATGCCATGTATGTTTTGACTGGCTTGAAACTAAATTTTCTCTTCAGACATAGATGTGGACAAGCCTCCCTGCGTAGCCCACCACAGTTCTGTGGGACAAAATCTGGATCTGCTCAACAGTTTTTTGTGCATGTGGTTCTCTTGAGTTTGTTTGTTGTTGTTATTTTTCTCTGTAGTAATCTCTGTTTTCCTAACTCTTGGGTGAGCAGGATGAATGGCTGTCATTACCTGCCCGTGCAGATTAGCTTTTTCCTCATGAGCAGTGTTTCAATCTCCATTAGCAAGGGAACACCGAGGGAAGGGAGAGACTGTCAGATCCTCTGGGTGAATGTTTCAGCACAGGAAGGAAGATGCATGTAGCTGCGGAATAGCATTTTACCTCCTGCTGGGTCAAATTTGAATGTCAAACACATTAGCTGTGATGTAAAACATGAGGCGTTGAGTGAAGCTACGGTTTGTGGTACGGAATGACATCCCGGTGCTCCTGACAGTTTCACTTCTGCTTATCATGGGGTGCAGAAAAGATGTATCCTCAAATATGCTATTTGCATAAGAATGACAGGATGTGACGGGACAAATGAAGATGAATGAGATGCTGCGCTGTCAGTGCTGCCCGCTGTCGCCAGACGGATGGTGGTCTGGGTTTCATCGCTGTGCGCGGCCCCGGCGCAGCCTGCGCCACAAGCCGCGCGGGTCCCTTCAGGGCTCCTGCGCTGCGTCGCTGCAAACGCACTGCTGGTTCAGGAGAGCTTGCAGTCTTGACGAGGTTCCCATCTTGAAGTGTTTGTGTGCTAGTATAAATACACTTACCAATTTGTGTATCATATCAGTGCAGGGGAATTTGCTTCTGTCCTTTTGCAAATTTGTTTTCCTACTTAAAAATACCTTCTCCCCAGCCTTTCCCCCTCATTTTTTTCCTTCTTTCACCTTATCTTTCTCCACCCCCAAGTCTTGGGTCCATATTATACCTTAGATAAGCTCTTTTGGCTTCAATGTATTAACCACTAGGGTTGAATTCAGCTTATTGAGTTTCAAAACCATGTGCATACTACCAGTTGCCTGTTCTGCTTATGTGAAGAAAATAAAACTGCAGCCTATATTTTCCCCAGCAACTGCCAAGCATGAGGAAAGGAAATAAAAATCCCTTCCCTTATGGTTCATTTTGATTTTGGAGGAGTTTTTTTGGTCAGAGCAGTCAAACAGAGGTTCACCAAGTTGATCCAACCTTCAAAACGTTGGTTACCATGAAGTTATAGGACAACCTTAATTTCAAGTGTCTTATTTTGATGAAAATAAAAAATGCATGATAGAACCATTTGGCAGAATCAGTAAAGAAATTATAATTTCTTGCCTGCAGCAAAAGTAAATAATCTTTACTCTTTAAAAACATCAAAGTTCTGTCTTTCTGAAGGCTTATGGAAGAAATTCAAATATCTAGGCTTGCAGTTTTACAAGTTACTAGGAAAGAATCTTGCGTATTTATTCATTATTGTCTGGAAATGTATATGTGCTGTTACAAAGCAGGTGATACTGCAAACATATTTAGCAGTCAGATGTGGTGACATAAGCTTAATTCATTACAACGCTGCATATTCTTCTATTTATATATTTGTGATTTACATTTTGGTCACACATTTTATTAAAGGGTCTTCCTATGTTACATCTTTGACTTGGCAGGCTTTCAGTTGTCCCATGTACAGCTAAAAGCTATTGGTGTACAAGCCAAAAAGTCCAACAGCATTGTGTACCGTTCCCGTCCACCACCAAAGCATAGTTTGATGGAAGATCACAGGTAACTTAGGTTGGACGGAGCTTTGGGCATCGTCTTGTCCAACCTGCTGCTCAAGCAGGGCCATCTTCAGCATTAGGTCAGGTTGCTCAGGTGAGTTTTGAGTTTCTCAAAAGAGGAAGATTTCACAGGCTTTCTGAGTAGCCTGCTGTGGTGTCTGATCTCCCTAGTAGAGCTAGTAGGAAGGGAATTCCTTCCTACTAGCTCATAGCATTGCCTGTTGTCACCTATGCCTCTTGTCCTTCTGCTCTGCACCTCTGAGAAATGTCCAGCTCTCTGCAGACCATCCCAGCAGTCACCACAGCTGTAGGCAGTGCAAGACTGACAGGATGGAGTCCAGGAGGGGGACCTTGAATTTTCCAGCCCTGGTGCTCAGGTGGGAAATCCCCTCATAGAAATGTTAGTTGCTAAGGCTGAAAAAGGGTCACAGCTGTGCTGAACGGATGTACGGATTTCTTCCAGATTTGGAAGGTAAGTGGCACCAGAGTGGATGCCTTTTAGAAGGAGATAGTGTTGGGACACTGAATGATTGATAAAGTATTTCATGATAGTTGAATACACGAATACAAAGTAAACGGTAGTTAGAATGAAACTGTTATATGTGCCTTTTTATTTTTTTTATGACACTGCTAGATTACTGGAGATGAACAAGCCCAGCCTGAAGACTGTTAGGGGATAACTAATACGTGATTTGCTACACTGATTAGTCCGCTTGATGTCCCATTACTGAAGTCCATCTGTAGATTGGCTTTGTAGTCATCACTGGACTAGAACAGGTAGGAGGGCATTTCAAAACAGAAATCAAAGCATGTAAATGCAATAGCCATGCCCCTCCACAATGCTGAACGCTAATTCTTTTCCTTTAAATGACAAAATGCCTCTCTGCTTGTTGAAGGGCACTCCCCATATTCTTCTAAAGCCCTGGGATTAAAAAGAGAGAGAGGTTTTGTGGGTCTCCTTTTTAGTCAGCCTGCACCTCGAGTGCTTACATCATTTTGCCCAGGTGCAAACATAGTTCTTTGAAATAACAGAAGTAGTGCTATTTCTTTTGAAGACAAGAATTTTCTAGAGCATATAATAAATTTTCAGAAAATGAAGCTTTAGGGAAAAACGATATCAAACTACATGCCATTGAAAAGAGGATCTGATATTTTAAAATTGTTTCACAGTCTTGGCATTCTCACATTTTTTGTTTCTATCAATTGGTTTTCTCTGGTATGTGTTTGGGTTTTACTCTTAATCTCATTAAACTTGCAACTTTGATTAGGAGAACAAAGAGATGTCCTTTAAAGCAGCTGTTTCTCACAGATCTAATTTTGCCATTGTTAATACTGACTGTTTATATTATAAAGTGATGAAGAACCTACAAAGTTTGTTCAAAAAAAAAAAAGTGAAGTGATGTTAAAGTTGTCACAAATTCTTTTCACCTGCCAAAAAAATGAATGAGATATAGATGACGAGCATGGCTGTCTACTGGCTGAGACTTCTCAACTGATGTAAGCTGGATTGCCTAGTGAACCTGTAATCCCTGAGAACTATCACAAATGTGGGGTAGTTGGGGTGTTCATGTATGAAGTTTTTCATTAAGGCAAGATCTGGGTTTTAAGATTCACCTTAGTGTCTTTCTCTCTCTCTATCTCTGCTCTTTAATTTTTTCCTCCCTGATGAAAATCTTGTTTTCTCATGAGTACAGCAAATAAAATATTTCCAGGTGTGCAAAAGTGATTTTTGTTTCCAAATATTCAATTGTCAGAGTGTGAGGGCTGAGTAGTAAATCAGCCTTAAGGCTGCTATGGTTTAAAAAAAAAATCTTAGTGGTGACAGCTGAAGAGCACAGTGACTTTTTCACTCAAGATTTATTACTTGCCTGAAAAGAAGGGTTGGAGGGAAAACTTGCCAGGCTGCATATTTTCTCCTTTAACAGATATACTATAGAACCAGGATAAAATGACTTTATTTTGTCTGTGGAAAACATACATCCAAACAGTGTAAGTAAAGCAAAATAGTTTTACTTCAAATAGAAAAGTAAATATACATGTTATTATTCTTTATAATGGAAATCACTCCTTACATTGACTCAGTCATATATTCTAGCATCACTTACACTTTCATAAACCCCTGCGTAACACATGCCAGAAAAGTTATTTGAAAGTATCAAAGTACGTTTGTTTAATCTGTAAAAATACAAAGATGGGATGTAATGGCCAAAGGCCAAAGTTTGTTCTTTTTTGTACCTCTTAGCCTCACAAAGCCTAGATGAGGAGCAGTGTGACAGAAAGCCTCCTAATCGTTAACAAAGTGGGAAATTCTGGAGACTGCTGGATTGACTTCTGTGGTATAACAGCCCTCAGCCCAAGGAGTGTGTAACCAAGATACCATTTTTTTTTCATCAGCAGTTACATGTAAATGACACTGTATTTCTGAGGGTGCATGCATTTGGGAATGGGAATCAATCATGCCTCTGGAAATGAAGTGTGTTTGAGAAGTACAGGGAGACTGGGTATAAAATTGTAAATGTTGGGTTAGGTCAACTCTTATTTTTCACGTGGAGTTAGCAGCCAGCAAACAAGTTGGTCTGGAGAAACTATTCTCATTTTACGAACAAGTTCCATGCACCCTTATACCAAGCGTTAACCGCTACAGCTTGCATGTGTTTATAAATGTTCTCAGGTAAGTCCAGCCTTCTCCTGGACTTGCTTGAGAACAAGCACTGTGATGATCACCTCTTCCCTCCAGACCCTTTCACTTTACTCTTCCCGCTTTGTCTCAGACCTGGAGGAGACGGGCGGCTGAGCAGTTTCCCAGAGACACGTGCAGGGCTCGGGACGCTGTGGGAGCATCCACGGGAGCTCTCGGGGCCTCCGCGACGCGTCACAGGGAACACTGCGCTCCAGCGCAGATAAGGCCCATCACAGCAAGGGATATTCCACCGCCAGTGCCTTGGATGCCACGGGCACTTTTACATTTGGTAAGCTTAATTAGGTTAGTGATAATAGGAAGAAGAGACATCCGAGAAGACTTGATTTTTATGTATTATGGGAATGATTTGAAAAGGATGTTAGTGGAGAGCGGTGAACCCGGAGGAACGGCTGCAGTTACGGTACCTGGGCTCTAGCCACGGTGCTTTGAGGGCTGGGTTCGCCCTTGGTCTCCTGCCCAGCCTTCCTTTTTGTGGATGCAAATTGCACAGCATGCGTGTAGTATGTTGTGTATAGTATATTAAAATAGCATTTCAAAGAATGTTGTGTGCACTCCTGAGTTAAGAACTGCCATAGGTAAGACTGCATGTACAAACTTCAGTCATTTTTTGTGCATAAGCATCATAGTGCCATTTTTAATTACCTTAATTAAAATGGTTGGTATTCATAGTGCATGCTTAATTAAATTGCATTAATTAAAATTATTTTTACAAGTCATTATGATCACATCTAATCTAATTATGTTAATACTCGCATTTCCTTACTTTGCCTTAGCTTTTCCTTAACTTTGATTTATAGTATTAAAAATCAGTTGCACAATTTCTGGATTTTGGGAGAGCTGTCATTTCCTATCACTTTTAAATGACAGATTCCATCATGTAGTATCATACTGATATCTTTATGACTTTCAGCAGAATAGAAACCTTTGGATTCACCATAGAAAACCTAGTTGTTTGAGACAAATGGTAAACTGACAATGCTATTAAATTCCCTTGCTGTTTCCTGGCTCATGTGCTATGCAGGAATGGAACTTTTTTGCCATTATCAAAGACATTTCTGAAAATGTAGCAGTGGATAGGTCACTTATAAAATTTTTGCGTTTCTTCCCACTTTGCATTAGCATAACTCCTTCCTTATACCCTCACCTTGCCCTCACCATAAAGAGGGGAATTGTTCAGTACTCCTCTTTATGCAGTATTCCACTGATTATATATTTTATATACCCTAAGTATATGGCCCTGAGCAAATTCTTCTTCTAATCTCAATATAACCCTAACTCCTATTTTTTCCTAGCTGCTGCTGATCTTTCTTCCCTGCACTTGTGTATTTTGTTCTACACAAACACTTTCTTCTAAACTTCGTAGTTCCTGTTCTTAGTTGTTGACATCTTCTCCCCAAGGTTTTTATCTCCTTCTAGGCTGTCTGCCCCCTCACGGTTCCCCAGGGTTCCTCCTCCTGTTTGATTAAACTTGGGTCACTACCTTGAGAGGAAGAGGTCACTTTGATGCTGTTGTTTGGAGAGGCTGAATCCAGCATCACCTGCAGACCTGCAGGTTAGATGAGTCTTTGAATAAAACTCAGGAAAATATATCTGCCAACTGCTACGAAACCTTGCTAGACTTTATCACACTGAGTCTATTAGGATCCTTCTAACAGGGGTCAGAGCTTAAATCCTTCCTCCAAAGGTTAGGGTGAAGGCATTTTATTTTTATCAATTTTTTAAAATATGAAAACAAAACGTATTTTTTCTAGTCTCAGCCTCATGCAACAGCTGAAATGTTTTGACTGGAATGCTGAGAAACAATTCAGTTCAAGGCAGCCTGCCAGCTTGGAAAGGACAAAAAGGTCAAAGCTCAGAATAGCATAAGCTCCTAAATGCATAGTCTAACAGTGTGAAATGTTGAGTGACTTGTATAATAAGTGCTGCCACTTATCTCACCCCTAGCAGAATGGAAGCAGTTTGCAGCAGAAACGGAAGTCACAGTGAAATAGGAAGCGTGGTGCACACACAGGTTCAGTATTGATCACACTGGCTCGGAGTGCACGGTGAGAGGGCAGCAGGAGGAGGCTGGTTACAGGGGCAGCGTTTGGAAATACCCTTCAAGGAGGTCTCCTGTGCAGGTGTAGGTTTAGAAAACCTCTGAACCTCAGAGCTTATACTGAGCACGGTAGAATGAGATCAAGCTTTCTGCATCAATAAAGGACTTTAAAGAGCTGTTGAATTTACGGATTAGCCAATACGCACTTGCTCCTCAATGAGGATATCAGTCATTTTTTGCTTAAGCTACTTCATGGGTTTTGGAGGCAACTAATCAACCGAACGGACTAATGATAACATCCTTCTTGTTTGTAAAATCTTTGAGATGAGAAGAAAAAAATAGGACTTCATAGGCTGAGTTTCCACTAGTTGTTTTTTCACATTGAGGTTGCTCCAGCTTTAGTTTTCATTTGCTCCGTTGCTGATAAAAGCTGGATGCCTCACATGCAACATACCAGCTGCTGAGGGATGAGCAGAAATACCACTCATGTGCATTTCTCTAATACATAACAAAGGAAGTGAATGGATTTGATTAGGAAAAGCAGTTTCTTTCTTTGAGATCCTAGTTACAATAAAAATCCTGACATCAAAGTAAATGAAGGCAGTACCATAATACTGTATAATAAGAGAAAAAAAGAACAGTCTAAGGGTCATTGATTCATAATATAGCATTTTCATAAAGTATATGGAAGGATTGTTACGCATATGTGCAGGACCTCTGGCTCTATTCATGTCTGGATGAGACATTAACATCTCCTACAAACAGTGCAAATGTGGTCAGTGACTATTTAGGTCACTGGAGTACCTCAGGGCTGCATATGCCAATGTAGTTTAATAATAAAACCATCTTTGAAACTCTGATTTGATATATATACAGCTATAAGAGTTGGCAGAAATTCACAACTACTTCTTAAATTTTGGGAATAACCTAGGCAAACCCCTAGACTAATAAGTCTTTGAAGCTGATTGAGAAAAAAAAGAGTCTGAAAGTCAAATGAATGTTTTGATTCAATGGTGGCAGACAACGGTTGAGGGGCCTCCCCGTTGGCAGCTCTTTTGAGGATCCAAAGCGACTGCTCCTTTTGTGGGTTATTTGGAGCATGTTCTTATTTAGGTGAGGAACTGGACTAACCTGGGTGTAGTTACTTTTTCTTTTGTTTTAAATGGAAGTGTATTCCTCCACAGTGAATTAAGTTTTATATTATAGAGAAACATGTCCATACCAGCAGTATAAAGAAGAATAAAAAGGAAAAGAAAAGGCCTTCCCTTAATTGTACTTTGGGCTGAGTTTATAACAATATTCTGTTTGCTGTTCAGAGCATCTTCTTGAAATGCTATTATTGTCTGTGTTTCTTGGACCAGAATCTGCTGTCCTCCCCGTCATGTGTTGAAACCAACTGGTTGGTTTGGAAACTGCTTCTTTGTTCTGGTGATACTGCGCTGCTGATAACTCTTGCTTTGCATTCCTCATGCTTTTAAACCTAAAAGAGATTTATTTAGCTTTTACTAGCCATTACCTCAGATGGGCTGTGTTTTCCATTTTTTCATTAAAACTCCAAGTTTATAATTTGACAAAATTAAAATTGTTCATGAAATTATTTGTATACATTAAAGTTACACTGTCGTTGCTGGTATATTTTTCTTCTAGTCCCAAATCAATACCTGTATAGCAACACCTTCCCATCCCTGGGCTCCTCTTTTTCTGTTTTTTCCACCTCCACTTTGTTATTTATTATATAGAGTATCGATGACAATATTTGTTTCAGTGCCACCTGACTTCTCAGACGAGGAAACAGAGGTAGAGACCCAACGGAGTATCGTTCTCTCAGGAGACAAGCAAGAAGGATGCTCTTCATCCCAGCTCAAGCCTGCTCTTGTCCATTCCTTACTTGCCCATGCTGTGTTTCTAGAGCAAAGCACCTGCATCTCAAAACAGCTGATGTTTGAGCTGAAACTTTACCTTTCCCCCATGCACACTGCTGTATCTTGCTATGAAGCTGTATAATCTTTTATTTTAGGAAAACAAATCCACCTCTGAATCACTGCAGTAGGTGAACGAGGTGGTCCTATGCAAAATGATAGGAGGGAGGAACTGAGATGAGGAGGGTGAAATGTGTCTGACATGTCCCTAGGAAACGATGACGATAATCGTGTGTTTTTCTGCAAATGCCTCTATCCTATTTGACAGATGGAGGTAACTGATTTTTGGCTACTTCCTGTGTGGCTGCTCTTCCAGCAGAGCCATCCTCTGATGTCTTTAGAGAGAAATGTCAGTTAAAGAAACCCCTGTTATAAACTGAGCTTAAGGTTTTTACGCTCCTAGTGCAGGGGCGTTCTCTTGCCTTTAGCTGATGAGAGGAAAAAAAATCTGGATGTAATTGCATAGCTTTTTCACTCTGATTTTAACATTAGTATATACTGAATTGCAGGATGTTAGTGAAACTGAAAACGGAAAGCTTGGATTTGTTTTGGTTGGAGAGGAACAGGCAGGAGATGATTTTAAGAACATTTAACTTGTGGATATTTCCTTAAATTGTAACTAGATACTTTGGGGGAGCAATGTGAAATGTGCTGTGCTGGTGTTTTCACTGCTTGGCTTATGAAACATCTCCCATACTACAGGTTAACCTGTGTCATTGCGTTGAGGACATGAGGGATTGTGCTCATCTTTATAAAAAATGAAAGCAGTGCAAGAGGGGGTTGTTGAAGGCAGCCAGCTGGCATGGAAAAAGGACCAAGTAGGCAGCAGGGCGTGTAGAAAAATACTAAATGCCACTCCAGTCTGAAGGAAAACGCATGCCTGAGAGTGGAAGAAAATGGAGGTTATCACAGAGCTGGCTCCTGCAGGAGGAGAGTGCGCGTAAGATTGCCAATAGCTGCACTCTTGTGTCAGAAGTTGTTTTTCGTAGCAGTGAATATTTTCTGCAGAAGTCACCAAGCGAGAAGAGGCAGCTTTAGCCAGTTTGCAAGGAAAGGTTATTTCCATTACTTAACAAGGAGGCACGTGAGATATGTAAGCAAGAACACGCGCCAGGGTGTGAGTGTTCATCAGTCAGCATATGAGGTGTGTGTAATTGGCAAGCACACACCTTGGAACATGTTACTGTGCTTATAAAATGGCCATTTATTTTCGTTTTATTAAGGAATGCAAGTACTCTGTGCTAGCTTACAGTCTTTTTTTTTTTTTTAAATGGAACACTGTTCTTTCACACATTTAATTTTAACGAGTGTTAAAGTCTTTAAAAACCTGTTTTAGTGATTAAGATTTCATCTGATATCTGAGCTTCTGTGTTGTCTTCATGCATTAATAATGCCCTTTGAGTGGATGTGAGGAAATGTAACCCTCCGGTTTCATTCTAGTTTTCTCCATTGCTTCCCATTTTTTGCCCTTCTCTGAGCGTCCATGTCTGTCCTTATGGGCAACCCAGGCTCCAGGGGAGCTGGAGTTCACTGGGAAACCTCAGCTTTGTTCAGGGTTTTCCTCGTAAATAATGACTTAGTTCCACGCAACAGAAATTAAGATAAACAACTGATTTCATAAATGAAAATTGTCTTAGATTCACCAGTAATAGAGTATGCTAAAACCCACATTTCTTTCTTGTTGAGAAACTAACTTGTTTTTTCTTGCTTCTTGTTGCATGTTACTCTCTGAACTTGCCGTGTCAGTAGTGAGGTATTTTGTAAGACTGCTGGAACTCCTCATTGGCTCTCCTAAGGAAAGGCTTGTCCTGGGATGGAGCAGTGCGAAGTGTGAACCCGAGTAACTTGTGCTCCTCCCTGCTGCTATCGCCACATTAGTGGCTCTATAAACATGGCACTGGCTCACTGCACACCTCTCTATTCTGCAGCCTGCACAGACTGATTACAGCGTTGGTGAAAATAAACTAAACAGGCTGTAGCTGCTGTAGACTCTATAGTTGCATCATTAGGAACTATTCCTTCCCTGCTCAAGAAACCTGCTGATGATAAACGCTCACAGAGGACAAAATTCTTCCCTCTTCTACAACTGTCTAATAACCAGTGTCCAAAGAGATGCCAAAACTATGGCTGAAGGGGGAACCTTGTATTTCCAGGTCTGATCCATTTCTGTTACTTTTACTTCTTCTGGCTAGTGCATGAAAAAGGAAGAAATCAGGGTAACCTGAAGGTCCTGGAATGTCTGCTGATTTTGCACTAGGTCATTTGCAGGTTTTGTTGAGACCAGGAATCTGTTCTGCCTGTGTTTGAATGCAAAAACAGTACATTTCACAAAAGACGCCACATCACAAATAAAGAAATTCTTTAACCAGACACATTTCTGTAACAAATGGAAATCTTGTACTTTAACAAGATCTGCCATTGATGGTGCAACAGAATAAGAATACAAATAATGTAAGTCCTTGGAAAAGCAAAAATATGATTGGAACCATTAACCTTCTGAGACACTGAAAACATTTTAAAATATGTTATTTTTATTATTCTAGAAGTTGTGGTTTCACTCCAAATCAGTAGAATTTATGTACCTGGTGTGTAGCTGAAGTTCTAGGCTTGTAGAAAAATCTAATCTCATTATTCTTTTTTTTCTGGAGGGGGCAATGGGGTATGTGGTCAGATTTCCATGAGTTTACTTTTTATTCAGGAAAATCTTATTCTCGTAAAATTATTGATACAAAAAATACTAACGTGGGACCTGCATTGGTTTGCTGGAACTCCTTCAGTCCATGCTCAAGCGTTCGTAGGGTTTTTCTTTTCCTGTAAGCCAAAAATTGCGTTCATTCTGAGCCTTGCCATCATTTATGCACATGCTTTACTTTAAAGCTAAGCATGTGTCTGAATGTTTGCAGAACTGGAGTTGCAGGAGGTAGAACAAAAGTCACTCAGGTTAGTACCTGATGTGCCAAAATGCACCATTAATACAAATCTGTGCTGAAATAGTGATTGGTTTGGTATTTCTGAATCTTTTGGTTTTTAACACGGCCTGCTGGGATAAAGGTAATCACTTGATTTTTCTACTTTTCCTATATAATAAAGGAAGGAAAGAAATACAGCTTTGCTGAAGGAACAAAATGAGAAGTGGGAAATAATAGCAGACCTGCCTCAACAAAGTTGAGGGAGAAAGTGAAAATTAAATGGGCATCCTAATGCCCAAAGATGGTAACTTTATGCATGTGCACAGGATATTTAGTCCCCTGCTGCAGACATGCACAAGCTAAAGCCATGCAGTTAGCCCTTCGAAGTATATGCTGTCTTGAAGGAAAACAAATAGCAGAACTCCTGAAAGAGTTTTCCTTTCCTTTTTTTTTTTTTTCCTGTGCAATGGAACAAACACTCTACATAATACCAAGTATTTTTGTTGCTAAATCAGTTGTTGTGATGCTCTTCCATACAAAAGAATATTAATGTTGTCTAATACCATTTTATATTTTTCTGCTTTCATAATAATTACTTTGGTTATGTTTCTCTTTCCTTCAGAGAGTAGCTGTTGTACATATTTCTGTATTTGTCCCTAATGTAAGTGGTCCTGTGCGTCATATACATTTGTTTCACTAGCCATACTATTCATGCTCACAAAATTAGAACATTTATTGTGTTTGTTGTTTACCTGAAAAATATTGGAAATTTTATAGATATTGGTTCATTTGGTTTAATACATTTTTTTTTTTAAAAAAAACAAATACCTGTTTTTAATACCTGTTAATTCAGTAATTTATTTGTTGGCAAGATCTGAAAGAGTACTAAAACTTCGAAAAAAGGTTTATGTGCCTGTATTAGAATAACTCTTCTGCTTCTCAAAACCCGGATCAGCAGATGGCAGTCAAACCAAGGTTCACTCCGTGAGCCTGCCTGAACATTTCAAATTACTGTGCATGCCAGAGATGGTGCAGGAAGAGACTGAGTTGAGCCAGAAGTGATGCTCTTACACATTCGTAAGTAGATAATGGTTTGTCAGACTTTAGAAAGGACTTTGATTTTTGTCCATCTGGGATTTTCATGTGTTTTCTGTTTCAGGTCTTTGTAATTAGGAACTTCTTGAATTTTATTTGGCTGCAGCTGTGGATGCTTTGAAAAGAACAGACTGGTGGTTGGGTTATCTCACTTCTATTCTAGACATCTACCTATTTAAGCATATTCAATATGTGTGAAGAAAGAGCTTAACTTCTATGCCTGGAGTGTGTGTCTCACTATGGGATAAGCTGCTTTTCATTATTTATTTAATTTATTTTTTAATAAAAAGCACATGCCTCTCTAATTCACAGTGAATTGGCTAATGCTTATAAAAAGATATTTTTATTTGTTTTTTAACTTTTATTTTAATTATACTCTTTTATAGAATACCAACCAAGTGCTTGAGGAGTATTCAATATATGGCATTTTTATTTGCATCCTGTTCTAAATAGCTGGGACACTTCTTGCTTTGTGCACCAATACAGCTGTATTTGAATAGCTGATGGAGAGTTTCCTAAAGACGTGCCTCCCATCTGGCGCGGTTGTTGTACAGCTTAGCTACTGAAGGCGTGAAAACTGAAAGGAGTTGCAGAGTGCAGAGTATTATCAAGTGTTTGCTTTACTATTATTACATATGCTGCTTTTTTTTTATTATTATTATTATTTTCCCTGATGACAACATGTCACTGAACGTCAGCCCTTACTTCTTTCATTTAGGAGATGAGCTCTCATTCCTCTAGTGCAAATTCTGGCTTCTAGTGTACGGTCTTATTAGGAAGGGAGATTAAAAAAAAAATCAAGAAAATAAACCAATGAAACAAAAAGCTTTGTGGGAAATGCTCGAAGGTTTTATCGTGAGTCAGTACTTTCAGTTTGCGCCTCGGATGCCCCTTTCCCCTGCAGGGGTTGACAGTACTTGGGAAGCGAGGCGCCCAGCTGCGGCGCAGCGTTACTTAGTTGTTTGCTGGTGGTGTTGCTGGCGTTCCTGTTCGGCGTGCGCAGCAGCAGGCCTCTGCGGAGCTGCCGCCGTGCAAATACCTCCGCGGCGTGCTGGGCAAGCAGGCGCTTGCCTGGGAGAAAGCACGAAGGAGTCATGTGCTGGAGCGCCGCTAAGGACGGAAACCTCTTTGTGTTTCATAAACAGCACCCCTAAAGCCCTTCGCGAGTATGCGCTGCTCAGTGGCAGCTGTGCATTTGTTTGGTCTGTTTACTTTTGATTTTTCCGGCTTGATTTGGTTCTAAAACCTGTAGAGGGGAAAATGGTTGTCTCGGCAAGAAATCTCCTCTGCGAGTGTGGTGCTTTTTATTCCACTAAGCCTGGAATATTCTTACGTAGAAAAGCAAATCTGCAGCATCTGACAGCTTCCGAGTAACTGGGGCTGTTCACGCAAGGACTCATTTCTTGTGGGCCAAGTTAAAGTCACTTGCAGAAAAGCGAGACGGGGGGCGCAGGAGGAGGGCGGCAGCGCCCGCACAGATCGGGGTGACGATTTCCCCCAAACTCTGCATCCAGGTTTTGTCTGGAGCGGCAGTGGAATTACCGAGTGCCTGCGATGGCCAACGCTGATAATACACAATGGAGATCAGTCAGAACTAATTAGGTTTTGTTATCAAAACCGTTTTCTAATGCTTACTGACCATCTGGTTATTTCTGAAATTTATTTTAAGCCTCTAGAGAAGAAGAGGGAGATTATAGATAAAGGCAGTAGGGACTTGTTTGTATGTTAACCTTGAAATTAATTAAAATTATTTAGCCTCAGTTTGGGGGTTAGAAGCCCTCTGATAAAAGGGCCCAGGGGAAGGGCAGAGACGGGCAGCCTTGGCTCAGGATGTGAGCTCTGCCGGAGCGGGCAGCTGCGGAGCGCCGTCTGCGCCGGCGGGTGCGTTTCCTGCGGAGCCTGAGCTGTGCCGAGGGCAAGGCCGAGGCTGCGGGTGCTCAGGGCACAGTCCCTGCGTGTTCCCTCTCTCAAAGAAGGGCAAAACACATGCAAGGCCGCTGGAGAGGCACGCACATAGTGGCCTCTTGTGCCCCTGCTGAGTAGGGCTGGTGTCCGCTTTTCATAGCGTGAGCTTCTGAGCAAACCCGTGTCACAAAGAGGGACCCCACGTTGCGTTTTAATTTCCCCATCGAAATGGGGAAAAGCAGCTTCCCACAACAGCAGTGATGCCCTCCTTCCGCTTCCCGCCCTGCCAGCCCGTGGCTGAGGGCAGGCGAGGCTGGAGTGGGGCGTCCGGCCGGTTTTCTTCCACATAATCGCGTGGAGCGTCCGGAAGCCTGTCTGAAAGGACAGGCTATCTGAGCAGATAGCTGGAGTCTAAGACAAGAGCATGGAGCGGTGTAAAAAGATGCAAGAAACTGAGAAGGCGAGTCAAGGAAAAGAAGATCTGTTTGGAGAAAATCTTTTTTTGTTTGTTTGTTTGTTTTCTGTGGAGGAGGGTGTTGCTGTTTTGACTGTGTTTTGAAATGTTATCGGCGTTTATATCGACAGAAAAGTTGCATTACCCAGCCTGGGCAGTGAAGTGGTTGTAGTTGTCCAATGGTGATGATGGGGGAAGGCAAAGGAGGAGAAGTGTGGGTATGAAATACAGAGGATAAGCAGCATAAGGCTTTTTTCTTTACTTTCAATTAGTTTTACTGTGTAAAACGGCATAGAGCTGCTCTCTAGAACATGTGCAGTGGCTGCTTGAATCCCCAACTGCAGAGGAAAAAGTGAGAACTAATAGCCAGGAGTATTGTGGGGAAGTTGTTTTTGTTTTGTTTTTGTTTTTATTTCCCTCATATTTAAGGTGCTAGCAGGAGCCTTATATACTTGTTGGTTAGATCTTTCTTTTTGTCATGTGTCCTCTAATTCTGTCAATCACTTGTAAAAATTCTGATAAAAAAGTATATTGTTAAAGACATTCTCTTGTGTTGCTGTTTCACCTCGGATTTCGTATGTTCTGTAAATGACACCCCAAAATATCATGTGTTTAATCCCGAAATAATCTTCATCCTCATTTATAGATGGAGATGGGGAGGGCGGGGGGGAGAAGTGGGAAATTTCAGATACCCTTGTTTCCTGCTTTTGCTTTAATCTCTGTAAAAGAGAATGTTTTCTAAACTACTATCAGCTGGCGGGTAGTATATGTTTTATATGCAGGCCCTAAACCGGACAGAAAATCTTACTAAAAAAAATTTGCACAAATTTGGCACTTGTGTGCAGGTAACACAAACTGCCCCCAACCCCTGGGTGACCAGCAGTATAAATACTCCTTGCGCAGGTTTTGATTCATCCGTCGGAGGCGCCTGTGTCTGCGGCGCTGCCGAGGTGCGGCCGTCGTGCCGGGCGCAGGGGCAGCGCGATGCCTCCTGCGCGGATGTGGTCCGGGCTGTCCCAGGAGCAGCGCTCCCCCGGCCCTGCTGGCAGAGCAGCCCGTGCAGCAGCGGCCGATGTGACCGGAGACTTTCTGCTGGCGCGGCTGTACCTCTTCCCTGAACCACGGGAGCCAAGCCAAGAAACAACACAAAAAAGCCCTTAAAAGCCCCAGTTCTTCTTCCTCTTTGACTGCCATGGTATCAAAGCCTTTAGATACCTGTAAGGTAATAATGTCATATGTCAGCCACCCTAACTGAAATATTCTCTGCTCGTTCTTTGTTCAGGGCCGACCTGTTTCTTTAAGTTTTCATGACAATGTTGTAGCCGATTCCGAGAACTGGAGAAAAAGGCAGTAACTTGTCAAAATTAAACGAGATTAAATCAAATCTTTGAAAAACTCCAGGCTCTTCATCTCTAGAGCATTGGTGATGATCCAAAGAGGAGAATTGCTTTCCCTGGGAGGATTCACCTAGATTTGGCCCCAGAAAATATATTTGCTCAGCAAATTTAATCAGCTTATCACAGAATTCTCCAAACATCATCTCTTTATTCTGGGTACTCTGGATAACATATTGCTTTCTGTATGCTAACTGCAGACTCCCATTTTCTGTGATGTCTTTTGTCCATGAAGCACAATGGCAGACTTTGGTCTTTGGTAAAGTCCCTGCCATCCTTTGAGGTAAAGAAAAGGGCTGTTTTGCAAAGTATCTGGAGAAAAAAAAAAAAAGGCAATGTGTTCTTCTGAATGGATGTTAATTCCTTGTGCTTTGTGGTCCTTATGGAGCAATACCTCAGGCAGAAGACAAGTGAGGAGTGCTCACCCAAATTGCAAATAGCATGATTGAGATGTTGCTCATGGTCATATTAGATACTTGTGGAGAAGCAGGGGTCTAATTGTAACTGTACTAGAGCTCTTAAATAGCATCCATTAAGTCACCCAGACTTTCAGAGAAGTCTGTGTTTGGTTGTGGGGCTGGTAACCACTGGACCACATTCCTCCTCAGGGGCCTGAAAAAGAAGCCAAGTCTTAAAAGAAATAATTTCTCTGCTGCCTAGCAAATACTGGTGTAAGCCACAGGCTATGTATCTGTGGTAGGGCTTTCTAGTGGCTGGTCCGCATATGGAATAACATCCTCCTACCACCACAAATTGTTCCTTTTGTCCAGATGGAAAATGTCTGGTCTGTGGATTGGCTATTTATGTATATTGAGTGGGGCTACTGGGAGCCCTAGGCATAGATCAGGACCTTACTGTGCAATGCAAAACGCAGAAGAAAAAATCTGTCCCTGCTGCTCTAAGAGATGTTGACTAAGGTGGGCTCCTATTCTGGCAGCAGTGTGCGACATAATGGCGTTTATTGCTTTCCTTGCAGATTATTTTTCTTCCAAGCTTCAAAAATTGCATAAAAGAATCTCTGGTTTAAAAAATAAATAAAAAAAAAAATTAAAGTTGTGCAGTCAGGTGCTGGAAGTTCAACAGAATTTCATATACAGCTTCAACCTCATTTTGTGCTCCTCTGTGTGCATGTTACAGGGAGATTTCATGAGGACAAAGTATTTGTTTGAGGATTCACTTATGGATGGCTCGGTGCCAGTGAAAATACCTGCTCCGTGTAGCAATAATCAAAAAACAAACACAGAGTTAAGATATATCCTGGGCAGTATAGAGAGAATATAAAAATAGCGGAGCACGATGCCGCCACACGGACCGGCGTGGTCCGTTGTGACGCGGTGTCGCGGAGGGGCCAGTGTCAGGGATCTGCTGCCGGAGTCAGCTGGGGAGCAGAACGACTTTCAGATAAACCAGTTGGTCTTCTATGACTATAGTTTTGGCTAACCCATCAATAGAAAGAAGGCGAGAGGAGTCCCAGCAGGGAATGGCAAAGACGACAGAATGGAAATATGCATTCATGGTTCTTCCTAGGTCCCTGTAATGCAGGATATTAGTCAACCTCCTGTTCCCGGGGACTGTAGGATTCTCGTGAAGCCAAGGCCATGGGTTTAGATGTGCCACTGGGTCGGTCAGCTGCACCGCGGTGCCTGTTGGCTTGCGCGGCTCGTCCTGCTCGGTGCGCCGTGGTGAACGCGCGGTAACTTACCCATCTTGATTTGAGACATGAACCGCCTTGTGTTTCTGATTGCGTTTGTGTTGTAATGGAAAGAGATGCTCAGTCGTCACTGCAGCAAAGCTGAAGGCAAAAAGCAGTTGCAGCATATTAAGTGTGACTTCTTATCGTCAACTGAGACGTGGTGGTTAAAAGTCCGTAACTACACACTCAGCTTGAAGGCTGCAAAGTGCACAGATAATGGTTCGAAGTTGCTGAAGATCCCTCTGTCAGATATGAGCGAAAACAGATGCTAAAATAGAAGACTGGGACAGTTCCTGTGTAATGGGGGCTGCAAATTTTTCATTTGGAGCAGATTCTTTATATGACACTGCATGGCAGAATATCTGTTGCTGTGTTGGCTATGGAAGTATTGACAAATCCTTCACTGGGAAGTTCAGCAAATGTGTGATTTACCAATATGATAAATAATACATATTATTTGACTTTTAAAGTGTAAGAAGTCTGCATGTACTTGCTAATTTATTTTGCTTAAAATATTTTCATTTGCACTGTTTTTTCTCATATAAGCAGAAACAAATCTATAGCTGCATCTTTATGCCTTTTTTTTTTTTTTTTTTTTT
>VWPW01026768.1:715-13241 GCA_013389825.1 Crypturellus undulatus | reverse complement strand
TTTTTTTTTTTTTTTTTTGCTGTGTTCTGATCTTACTGTCATGGTGAGCAGAAGTAATTTTTTCCTGTTGTGTTGCTTTTCCATATTTCAAGAAAATCTAAATGTAAACTCCTTTCTCTTGTTTCATTTCCTTCTCCCTCTCTCTTCTCTTCCCCTCGCTTTGAAATGTTGCAGGTTTATAGATGAACTCCTCTCTGTTGCTGCTTTAGTTGCTTTGGGACCCCTCTCTTGCAGTACCACACTTGGGATTAACAGGGGCGAGCCCTCAAATTTCCTCTGTATGGTATAAAAGGCAAGCAGAAAACGGATCCAAAACCATGTCCTCCATCTCCTGTACAGCAAGTCACTGTTAAGATGCATTAGTTTTAGATATAAATACCTAATGCAGGCATTTATGTACAGCCAGGATGGCTTACAACCCCCGTGCAACGCTGGCAGTGTCGCAGGCTGTAGAAACCAGTGTGCAAAGGAACTAATGTCATAAACGCTGCGTAGCAGGTGAACTGCAACTGCCTGCCCTGCTGAGCTGCACAGACGGCCTGCAGTCAAGGCACGCAGCATGGGCAGAATTTTTCTGAGAATCAGAGGGCAGTTTTCTAAGCAGGATTTTCAGGGAGGTGGATTGATGGGCGTGCAGTTATACATCCAGAAAGCCTGCTGAAGTGCAAGATGGTTTCACTGCTTTAATTTGACACGGCCACATTACTCATAAACTCTGTGGCTGTAAGGACCTTTTTCTAAATGCATGTCAGTAAAGTATTTAAACCACACCATATACAAAACAGGCTACATAGTGCCTTTTTGTGTGTGTGTGTGTGTGTGTGTCTATACCATATAACTTACTGAAGCAAATTTGTTGAAGGAAAACGTATTAGTTTTGTTAAGATATTTTTTCATCATTCTTGAAATGTGATACCTGCCGTGCTTGGAAAAAGGGACAATATGTAGCTAAGATATGTCAAGAACTAAATCTAAAATATCTTTCCTGCTTGTCAGGTTTCCGGACAAGGTGTAATACTTTGCCACCTTGGCAGCGTAGCTGTCTGGAAGGGCAGAGGTGGGCGACGCTCGCATGGTGCAAGGGGAAAGCAGATGGTGCAGGAGAAATGTGACCCTTCCCATCCTCCTCAAGTGACTTCTGAAATGTTTGCTTGCAAGTGACAGTAGGAGCCAAATGGAGATAGTGGCCAAGTTCTGGCTAACCAAATTTGAATCAAGTAATTCTTCATATTTTAGTAATTACCTGTTAATTTTTATTGCAGTTCAAACACTGTCTTGTTCCCCTTTATCTCAGCTGTCTCATTTCAGCATGTCAAGAGAGAGGAATAAAAGAGACTGCAAATGTGTAAGGACAGTCTTGTGCCTGCGGAGCAGATTACCTCGGGGATATACAGCTGAAATGTTTGAAACGCCTTTGAGTTTGGCAGCTTTCCGTTTGCTTTCCCTTTTCCTTCCTTTTTTTAGTCCTCCAGTAATAGCTCCCTTGTTCTGAAGAACAAAACCAGCACTTAGTGGTCATTCAAAAGATTCATTAAAAACAGGAATGGAGTAATTGTAAACAGGCACCCCCCTCCTGTCATCCCCCCACTCCATTCTAGCCCAGGGCACAGCAGTCTTATGTCTGGCTCCAGACAATTTTGGGGAGAAAAAAGGAACAATAGTCTTTGGAAGTTAAAATAACCTTTCCTTATTCATCTGTTACAGTACTTTCTTAGAAAGCTGAGAAAATAACTCTATTTTAATACACTTTTTAAACACACACTTTAACTGATAACTGCTCTCTTGTAGTAAAATCATAGCATTACACTCTTAAAGTAAAATGGGAATAGTAACCATGCTAAAATTTTATTATAAATGGCAGGAAACATTGGAGACAGTAATGGGAAGGCTAATTATGGCAGTTAGACTATAGAGTAGAGTAATGGGTGATTAATAAAGCTATGATGGAGTTGGCAAGTGGTGGTTTTTACAAGAGATCGTCAATAAGTATTGCAGGTTTGTTAGCCCTTCTGCATACCAAGAGTTATTGGCAGCAAGATATCTTGTGAGAAGTAGCAATAATTTGCTGGATGGGTGACTTTCGCTGAAATTGTTTTATCACTAAGACAGAGATTTCTTATTACACAGTTAAGGAAGGAAGTTGAAGAGCTGCTTTGTTTGTTATCCCTGTTCTCTCCCATTTGACTCTGTGGTGGAGGAGATCCTGTGGAGGGCTTTCTGGCTTCCTGATAGTTACCTGTTCTGTCTAGGACGGAACTAAAGCTAGAGCTGGTAAAACACTGGAATTTTAGATGCAACTGCCAGGTTATGCCATGACTGATTGTAGACCCCTATTTCTTTTATTTATCCTGTTTTTACAGACTATCTGTTTTCTCATGGTCTATCATCTTACCATGTCAGTAGCTTCACCTGGACTGAGGTTCAGCTCTGCCTAATTATTAAATGTTTCTTTCCTTCCTGTAGATACATAAGGCTAAGAGGGACTAATAGGTACACAGGTATTTTAACCCTTGCAGCTGATCTGCTTGATCTGCTGTAAAGCTAAGCAGCTAAGGATTTTTTTTTTTTTTAGTAATCAGTGTGCAGTGAATAATGAGCAAATATTATTTTTATTAAGTAGTTACCTTTTTTTGAGAGAGAGAGAGAGATTGTTTTGCAATGCTGCTTGTATATAAGTAATTTATTATCTGTACCAGTTTTGTGTGGTGCTAGATTTGAAGGAGTTAGACCGGGTATTAGAGACAAGTAGGCTTGTATCAATCAAATTATAATACTGGGAATTAAATTAGCTTGTTCTGAGTTGTCTTGGGTGTCTTTTCATGATTCTGCCACATGGCCATAACTGGAGTTGCTATGAAGGGGTTTTACCGAAAGGCTCAGGTGCAAAAGCTATTAAGTGCCAGTTACTATTCTTGCCAAATGTGCCTGGGTAGTGCAGATACTCATGGCAGGCAAAATAACTGGCTTCAGAAGGAACCCAAACGCACCTGATCTATTCCGTGCCCTTAGTCAGGGGACTGAGAGGGGGTGGAATGGTTACAGCTGCGGCTGGTGAGGAGGCTTCTCCTTCAGTCGGCGTGGAGGCCACGCGCGCTCCTGGAGTCGAGGCTCCACGCTGTGCTTTATTATGTGCTTCTGTTGGAAGTGCCTTGAGTTTTTGCAATAACTATTGTCAATGGAAAATATAATCTGTAAGTTGAGTTTTGTAATATTTTAAGCATGAATTTAAGGTGGCTACCTAGAGCCTGCAGCCTTTCTCTGGGGTGGATGATCAGAAAGGGTTTCTGTTCTGTTGGTGGGGGGTTGCCACGGCTGTTTTTGCCTTGTCCTTGTGAGCTTCCTGTTAGCTGTGCGAATGTCTGCAGGCTATGAAGGCCTCTGAAATCATATTGCGCTGAAGGAGAATAATTAGTTTTTACTCCACTTTTCATTTCTGTGTTCTTTTGCCTTCCTTCATCTTTACCATTTAAACAGAGTGTTCCCTGCAGAAAGTTATTTTTCTAATGTCAATTAAATTGTTGTCAAGTCACTGGACTACTGTTTTTCAGGGGATGTCTTGGCTAATGCATTGGTTAAGAACATGCCTCTTCCACACTTGACTTTCAATGACATAATCTCTCTTCCCCCACTGTTAGTCCTGGGCTTCAAGTGGTTTGCCTGCCCTGGGGCAGCGTTTTCAGTTGGAGATTGACAGAGCACCAGAACTCTGCAGCACTCTAGATTTTACTCTACTTTTTGATTTGCTAGTTGTCTTCAAGCAGATGGTTGCACTGCAATTAATGCTTGGGAAAGACAGAATTTCTCATTCAATCTGTTCAAAACATAGGAGAAGTGAGCAGAAAAAGTGTACTGTCGTATTCTTAATAACCACGCTGGTTTGGGTTAGTGTCACACACAGTAACGATAGGCTGCTTTAGTAATTAGTCAACAAATACAAGTGCAACCAGGGCATATTACACCTTTTGAAGAGTATGTGCTGGTATGGTAGACTGGTGTGGTACTTGGTGGCTCTGTTCTATAAGAATCTATGTGTTAAGTTTCTTTTCATCCAAAGAACACGAAGTTCGGACAGGACTGGTGGTCTGTATATTATCCGTCTGCCTCCTACTCCTCCATCCCTCCTTTTATCTAGATCAGTTTTTAAATGATGATTAGATTACATTGCTAGTGGAGGAAACGGCACCTGATAAGAGTGACTAAACTGGGGATTCACTGATTAGTCCTATCTTGGGTCTGCAGCTATCATACCATTTATACTCGCGGACTGGGCTCTTTCTGTCCCATTCTGTACTGAACTGGAAGTTGCTGACAGCAGGCCCTTTTCTATTGCTGAGCTACCTGTGCTATAGTCCTTGCAGTGATAAACTGACAAAATGTTAGGTGTTCTGGGCCATAGTCCCTCACCACGTCAGAATTATATCTTGTGCTGGTTGGATGTTGCAGGGAACATCCTGTTCCAATTTGTAGATGTTTGGATTCAGTTAAGGCACACGGGGAATCAGGAGTGCAAGTATCTTTAGGAAACAGAGCTGTTGGTCCCAGAAAAATAGAAAGATTTTAAACTTTTGCAACTTGACCTTTCTTCCTTTCTGGAGCATAAGAAATTTGAGAAATTTAACCTGAGATAGTAACATGTGTGTTTAAAAAAAAAATCTAGTCACACACTATTGCTAGGGCTTTGTTGTAATCTAGTAATTTAGAAAACATGATTTAATTGTTGAAGAATATCCCTGGCCTTTCAAATATGACATATTTCAGCCTTCTTTATCTGGGATGCATGTGTTTAGTTTTGACTTCCGCTGTGGATGTTTTGCACAAGAGCTTGTGTAATGGGTAAATATGTCCACAGTCCGGTAAGAGGGTGAGCGTAGGTCATGGGCTGGCAGAGAGAAGAAAATCCTAGCTTTAAAAGAAGACTGAAAAAGCACCCAAGAGATGCAAATTATACCAACAGCATTACTTTTGAAGTGGTAAGTGCTGCAGTATTACCAAAGTTGCTCCTCCTTGCCTTTGTTCTGTCATTACCTATGAAAAGATGGTTGTTTTATAAACACAGGAGCATAGGATGTGCAGCACTGGATGCCAGATGAAAGCAGAGCCAGGAGATTAGATTACACTATCAAGGGAGAGAGGAAGGAAGATGCACCGAGAACGGGGCTGTTAGGAGTCACCAGGTAATTACGGAGCTCCTGCAATTAAAAAGGGGCATCCTCTCCTTTTTAATGTCTGCTTTAAATGTTGGTTGTGATTAAAAACAGATCATTGCGGGGGAGGGGAGGAGTGGTGAGGGAGGGGAGCGCCTTGGCTTTCCTCCAGGTTGTTGCTGAAACAAAGAAAAGCTGCAAAAGTGCTAAACCCCATCAGGTGCTGTGTGCGTATCCGCACCGCGCGCCCTTGGGGGACCTACAGAGGTGACCGCGAGAGCGCTGAGCTGCCGATTTCTTGGCAAAGTGGGCATCAAAGGCATCCTGAAATTACAGCACTAGGCATGGCATGGGGCATGGCATGAAGAAAATTACTTTTTCCTTCAGTAGTCAACCCAGAGGTCTGGTTTGGCTTATGTGAGGGGAGAGAACAACCAAACCATCTTTGTGAAATGGGAGTGTGGCTCGGTTCAGCGTGAAGCAGCAGCAGTCCGGAGGGTCTCTAAGTCTTGTGCTCCCATGAATGTAATGGTCTGTAATGGTACTTCAGAGCATCTCTGTCCCCACTGTCAGCACAGGTCTTTACATGTTCCTGTTTCTGAAAAGTACTCGAGAAAGGAAGGAGAAAACAGTATGTTAGAAGAGAAATGTCAAGGGAAACCTGCAGAGACTGTTGGTCCAATTGTGCAAGTATTCAGTCACAGGGAAGTTTGTCTTTATTTTACATGCAGAATATTCAGAATTTGGGGTGGTGGGTTTCTTTATTACTGTTTGTATTTTTTTTTTATGGAGTTGCTTGCGTTTATTTCATGTTGCCCATAAAAAGGATAACCAAAAAAAAGCAATCAAGAAGATGCCAACTTCTTTGTCAGTGGTGATTTTTCCATTGGAGTTGCCCGTGTTCTCTGTTGCGGTCTCTCCGTTTTATTCACTGCATCCGTGCTCTTCTAATATGCACCTGACTGCTCCCGCAGTGCTGCCGGCAGGAAGGAAATCATTCCTGACACTGTATGGGTTCTTCTACGCTTTGAAACATGAGATCGCGCTGCTGCTATTCTACCGCATGTACAAATTTGTTAGCATTAAAAGAGAAAGGGTGGCTCTTGCCATGTTTAGTTGAGTTGCTTTGTCTAGTTGGGTAACAGTAATTTTTCAGGCCCTTATGCTGGTCTGTTCTCCTGTTTGCTTTGAAGAATACTATGCAACCAAAACAAGTTTCCATCTATGTAAAATTGTCTAGAATCCCACAAATAATGCTGTGGAAACGCCTGCGTAATTGCCACTCTTCTGAAAGTGCTATATAATCTTAGATTTTGGCATTTACTTTGTAAGAAACTAAGATTTTAGTCTTTATGCTTAGCATGTGTGGGTTTTTAACTGCTTAGTCTTGATAAATTATACACATGAAACATAAAGCCTAGCAATAGACACTCAAATGTTGGGGTTAATTGCTCACTTGTTTCAAGTTTGTTTAAGAAACATGAAGCTAATGCACCTTGTTCATGTTTCTTGGATAGAACATCTAAGGACAGTAACTTCTCCTTTTAAAGGAGTGTTTTTATTGTAAGATTAAGCTTTGTTGCAAGGACGTGAATGCCTAAATTTGAATTAATTTCTGTTACTGTTCATAAATGAAGAAAGAATATATGAAGTACTTCTCAAGTCTCGGACTTTCACTGTTAGGATTTTAGGAATAAAAACAACTTCATTTCCCAGTTCCCCCCTCTAAAATGCTGCCTTTTTGCTAAAGGCAGTTTAGAAAACTCCCTCTTACATGTTCAGTACTTTTAGCACTGACATGATACATGCATGTCTGCAACGGAGAGCAGGCACATGCCATTGGAAGCCTTAAAGACCTATTGATCAACTTTTTTAGATAGTTTTTCCATTCTTACAAAAAGTACTGTGAAAAGAGACCAGCGAGGCTTGGAGAGCTCTTTTGAAGAGGTTTTAACTCATGACCGAAGTGGCTTTGCTTGAAACAGGCACTTTTACTTTCACGAGTGTCTGTGCAGAGCACTGAAGCTGTAACTGTGGTCAGTGCTATTGGGAGACCAAAATATTGGAAGATACTGGCTTACTGGGCAATTTCACATGCTGGTTTTCTGTGCCTGCTGGCTCACGTGTGAAAAGCCCTGCTACAGCCTGAAGAGCAAGGAGCCAAGCTGACCCTCGGGTATGTTATGTGCTGCTGTGAGCTCCCTGGCACTGGGGCTCCTGCGCTCTCTGATGTGTTTAGCCTGGTGCTCTGAAGAGGGTTAGAAATAATCCCATTGAGAACCCTGCCTAAAACCAAAAGAAAGGGGGAGGAATAGAGGGCTGGAGGTAGAGAAAAGCTCCCCACGCCAAACCTTTGTGTCTGGAAACCAAGAACGCCCACTAGGTGCTTTTCCATGGGGAGCTATTGAATGAATCCTCTGCGCCTCGACCAGAGGGAGAGCTTGAACGAGTCGGGTGCTCGCCGTGAATAGACTGGGGTTTGTCAGTAGCTCTGAAATGGCCTGCCAGGGCTCACAGGCTTTGGTGCAGTAATTTGTTTATCACTGCTTCCTTCCTATGAAAACATAATGAAAGCACTGACAAGCAAAATGTGGACACGGATAGGATGTAATCTATGGATAGGATTTAATGGTTCGGAGACAGGCTTGCTTTATAAGAATGGTGTGATGTGGACCTGGATGTGGAGGGGAACAGCTACCACGGTGTTGTGCTCCTCAAGAAGCACAAACGCAGTGGGATGCCCCATCTCTGCGGGGGACACATTCACAATGAGCACGAGAGGAAAACAAGGCTACCTTGAACTGGCTTCCTAAAATACTTACTCATATCTGGTACAGGAAAAAGGTGTTTGGCAGCGCATATTAGCTGCATCTCAGGGCTATAGCAACGTGATACCGTACTCAGTAAAAGCAGGGGTTGCCAGCCAGAAGCCGTGGGCTTAGCGTGTATTATGGCTTTCCTAGCCCTGAGCGAGAAGTTGCTGCGTGAGGGAGTAACTGAATAAGCCTGGGTTTTTCTCTTTGGCCAAAGCAAGCACCGGAACTTAACCCATGAGGTTGGTTTAGCTGTGAGCTCGTTTTGCTTGGCATTGGCTGCGGTGGGTAAGGACGGACAAGGTCAGTCCCTGCGCTTCAGAGGAAGGGCAGTAACTTCCCTGCAGCCCAGGACCGTGATTGCTTTTGCTTGTCATCCATGCTTAAATCGGGTAATCAGACCGAGATCTGCTGCTGGCACCAGAGGTTTGAGTCTTGCAGTCTCCATGAGAAGCGTTTTTTGGGATCTGCAGAGGAATGTGGCTTTGTCCCTTTTTTGGGGAGAAAAAAAAAAAAAACTTTAAACTAATTTCACTTAAATTCTGAAAGAAAGGAAAAATAGCAACCCTGCCAAACCAATCCTGTGTCTTCTTCACACAACCCTTCCAATGCATCTCAAAATGGGCTTGGGGAAACCGCTGCCTACATCTGAGGACACACTGTAGATCTGAAGTGTAAGGGAACGTTTGTCTTTACAGCCACCACCTGTATTCAGACTTTCATTCTGACATAAGAATGCTATTTTAGTTTGCTTTATGTTTTTGATCTGGCTCAGACAGCTTCCCCAGTTATGTTAGCACAAATCTTCACCAGGACTATGTCTGCATGGACAGTGTTAAATTTAGGATTCAGGTCTAGGAAGTAAATGGTTGTTTGCCAGGACAAGTGAAGGTTTTAACTGGGATGAGAAACGTGAATTTATGTAGAGAAGGATGTTTTCAGACGGACAACCCTTTGGTCTCCCTCTTCCCTGGTGCTTGTGTCTAAGTGAGGAATCTCACAGTTTCTTGCTGCTGGGCTGCTCTGAACGCTAGTCGGTGCCAGCTGGCGAACTGAGCCCCAGT
The DNA here is from genome assembly GCA_013389825.1 of Crypturellus undulatus. Classification (NCBI taxonomy): domain Eukaryota; kingdom Metazoa; phylum Chordata; class Aves; order Tinamiformes; family Tinamidae; genus Crypturellus; species Crypturellus undulatus. Next base: position 4,220 of record VWPW01026768.1, on the reverse strand, counting down.
GCATTTAACCAAACAGCCGTAGCTGATGGCAGTTATAACTTGAGATTGCTGTTGACCGTGGGCAAGTTGAAGCCAGCTCCCCTCATCATTAAGCATTTCCTATGCGATTCCTGATCTCTTGAATTGTCATGTCCATGGGGGGATAGGCATGTTCATATATTATTTTTTGTTAACATTCAGGAGGAAAAACATAATTTCACTACCCAACAAAATAGCTTATTTACGTGCAAGTGCAGGGCAGACTGTTGGTTAAGAAAGTATTTTAACCTTGGAAAGGCCTATTAGCAGTCTATAAGTATTTGTTAATTATTAATTCTTGTTCAGCCAGAATGAGCTGTCTGTTTCTTTCATGCAAACTTAGTATGGTCAATAAAAAGGCTTCACTGAATAATTAAGCCATAATAAAAGAAAAAATCCTTCTCTTGGAGCAAAGTTTGCTCCTCAGCATATACTGGTGGAAGGCAGGAAAGGAGTGACCCTGCTGCAACACGACCATGTGTTCAGGGTGTTAAGGACAGCCTTGAGAGCCGGGAGACCTTCCCAGCCTTTCAGCTCTCCGCAGCGGCCAGGTGGGGAGATGCTGGGAAGTGCGAGGCCGCTTCCCTCGCGCTGGAGGCCGGGTGATTAGCAGCTGGCAACGGGCTGATAGGGGATGATCCGGCAAGAGTGGCTGTGGTAATTGTTGTGCTGTCTGTGTCTCAGGAAGAGGTGTGTCTGTCTCTTGCCTGAAGTAAAATTGATGACATGGTCTGATAGACAAGTGCTACATAAAGACTGAGAGGAATTTATAGGCACCTGAAGGCAATACAAGCCGATGATGAAAGGCGTTCTCAATGTTAGACACTAATTCATAGTGAAGTGAAATCCTCACGAGGGCTTTGTGTCTGCTCTACAGCTTGCCAGGATGAAAGCCCACTTAAAGGGCAGCAGGTTGTAATTCAAACATGAGTTGGTGCCATGGTGAAGTTCACAAGGAGGGGAAAAGGAAAAAAAGGCAGCAGTGTTAATTAGACCTTAGGTACAAACTTCTTACTGCAGCTCTTTCGTAAGATCTCCCTCACTACTGGTAGCCCTGTACTCCTTCCCTCACTTTTACCAGGTATCTTGCTCTTTTAATTTTCTTAAGGGTAAGTATTTCATACATTAATGTCATCAAGAAATAACTCTGAAGTAGTATCAAATATGTATCTGAACTAATTAGGTTAGAATTTTGTAATTACCTCTTTTGCAGATAAATAAATGTTTTGTTCTGTGGAGTAATACTTGTTTTCTCATGCTTTCCCTTCCTCTCTAACATCTGATCTCTTTATCTATTTAATCAGGTTTCTGCGAAATGGGAATAAGGTGAAGCAGTCAAAAATTGATTGCTTAACCAAGGCTGACATATGGAATAGAGCTATGTTCAGAATGTGTTAAGAGTACTTAGAGACAGTTCCTTAAGGATGTTGTCTGCAACAGTTTTTGTCATATTTGACAAAAGATTAAGTATTGTTTCAGAGCAATTTCACTTCTTAAGATGTTTCTCATGGTGGAGTGTCTGCTATAAGCTGGTGCTTATTTTATTTTTTTTTCCCAGAAAAAATAAAAATGCCAAAAATTGTTTTAAACCAAGATGCAGAACAGAAGGCTGGAACAATTTATGGGAGCAGATTAACGACTAATATGTCCTGTGTTGGAATCACATTATGGGTGGATATTGTGGTCTAGTGCTAGCACAAAGACAAGCCTTGTAGAGAAAAATATGAAAGTGCTTTCAGGCACATTTCCTTGACCTAAAGAACAGTATGTATGTCAGGAGCTGTATCTTTTTTTTCTTCCTGTCTCAGCTGATTCATAAAAGACAGTATTTTTCCTGTATCCTGTTGAGGGTAGAGTTGCAGACTGTGTTTGATTCTGAATAGCTGTGTCAGTCCTAGCCTGAGGTAGTCAAGATTCATCTGGTCTTGCAAAAACATCCTATCAATCAGGCTTGCAGTTTATTGGTGAAAGGATATTTTCTTTTATTGGTCAGGCAGTGGCTGATGAATTTCCATAAGCACTTTGTATCTGAGACAGCATTTTTATGTATATATAAATTGAACAACGTTGTGTAATAGTCATCATCATCCTTTTTTTTTCCCCTCACATGGCTAAATTGTGTTTGTTTTCCTGGTCATGGTCAGTATCAGGTTTGCTTGCAGGAACTAAAAAATTAGCAGGGGCGGATTTTTTTTTTCAAAAATATGGAATGTCAACATTTATGGTAGTGATACAAAGTTCATAAGTATTTTTTCAATTGGAAAGCTTATTTCTTATCGATTTTTCTTTACTCTTCTTCTTTAAGTTACACAAATACTGGGCAAAGTCATTGTATCGTGTAAAAGGAGGCCAAGCTGTACTTTAATATCTAAAATTATCTGAGGTTCTTCTCAAATATGCTATACGAGTTCTCCATTTCCAAGGTCAAAATCAAGTAATTCCACAGCCTCTGGAAACCTTTTTATTAATCATCTTGCTGTACTTTGGATGGAATGGCCTGTTCACTCTTTCAGTTCATTCACTGGAGTTGCTCTTACCAAGCTGTTTTTTCTTTTCTCCAAATCCTTCTCAGTTGTTTCTCTCTGAACCACAACTTGCCCTTTTCGACCACTAATGATGCCTTTCCTTCTGACTTGCTCCTTTTGTGAACACTGGGCTATTCAACGGCGGAAGCTCTCCGGTGCTCCCAGCTTGACCTTTCTGCATTCTGTTAACTTCATGGTTTCAACTTTGAGACTGCTTTTCCTCCTCCTCCTCTTTTTGTGCTTCTCTTGTCTTTTCCCTGGCACTGTATTTCTCCATCTTAGNCTCGCAATTAGTCTCAAAACACATTTGGTGTGTCCTCCCCACCCCCTCACCAACAGCTACAATAAATGTGAGGCCAAAAAGCTTCTCTTTAGCAACTGGAGAAAATGATATGTAAGAGGGAAGCACTATTTGGTGCAGTGAATACAGAGTAAGGGAGAAAAATCTCCCATGACGTAAACACGAGGGGTTACTTCCTCCGCTGCCAGGGGGATTCAGAAGTTCCTCTACACTAGCTATTTCCATGGGAAGTTTTCTCACGGGTTGAAGATGCCTGCAATTTAAAAGCTTCTTTACGGAGCTTTGCTAGTGGGTTTATACGAGAAGCAGGATGTCCGTGTTCCCCAGTGCTCACTCGTGCAGGGTGACACCAAGGAACGAGTAATACGCCGTTGCTCATCTCGTACTTTGTCCAACCATTCAACCCGAGTTTTAACTTTTTTTTTTCCATTTCTGGGAGCCAAAAGGCAGTAGTAGTAGACCACTGTGCTATACATTAAGGTAAAAAACACGTGCTTTAAATAAAACAGTACTACAGTTAATACTGTAATTGGTAAGCACTGAAATGGAGACAAGTATTTACAAGTGAAAATGCTGCTTCTATTCACATCATGTACCAAGTAGATTAGACCACAAAAATCAGTGCTCACCTTAATATTATGTTATCATCTTATCCAAAAAC
>VWPW01026766.1:287379-312344 GCA_013389825.1 Crypturellus undulatus | reverse complement strand
ATGAAAAGCTACAACTTTTAAAATAACTTGAAAACAAAGCTTCCAAGAGGGACCCTGTTGCATTTCTCTCTCTGAAGGGTAATCAATCTTTTTGGGGGGCTGTGGTNTATGAAAAGCTACAACTTTTAAAATAACTTGAAAACAAAGCTTCCAAGAGGGACCCTGTTGCATTTCTCTCTCTGAAGGGTAATCAATCTTTTTGGGGGGCTGTGGTTTATACTGCTTCACAGTGCTCGGTGTTTGACAAAAGAGCCCATCCCAACCCAGGGAAATGCAGGATTTGAGCTCCAGCTGCTGCACAAGCCCAAGAGAACCTGCTTTCCCCTGTGAGGGAAGCAGAGGGTGCCCACTGCTCTTAACAAGGAAAGAAAACCACTCTTGTGGCACAGGAGCGCCTTGGTCACTCGCCGGGAGCACCAGTGCCGTCCCAGAGGGCAGGTGGCCAGGCTCCGGCAAGGAACAGCAGGTTTCCAGCAGCCCAGCTCCCAGGCCACAGCTCCCAGGTGCCAGGAGCCGCCAGCTGCCTGGGGCCCTGTGCCAGGCTGAGACACAGTGCTGTGGAGCTCACCTTGCCAAAGCTGCCTTTCCCAATAACCTTCAGGAAATCAAAGTCTGTGGGCTTAGCACTGAAAGACATTCAGGAAGAAGACAGGTTAATACAGTCAATCAACAGGTTATTTCAGGAGAAATCGCAAACCTTATAGCTGTACAGCAGTCTGCTTTTACAGCAGTAGAATTGGTAAAGAAGTGCAAATCAGAAATACTTTTGTTACTAAAACGATTATCCATCTTCTCAACTTCCAGAACAGTTATATCACTATTCACCTCTTCATTTACTCACTCCAAAAGGAAATACTCTCAAAATTCCCTTTCTGGTTGCAACCTATCAGGCCTCACATTTTCTCCCATTAGCACAGAACAGGTCAGTGAGGACAGCAAAACCCAAACAGCAGCCACCTCTGGAGGAAGGTGACAAGAGCACAGGTTCACACAGACTCGAGAGCAACTTCACAGAACACACCAAACAAGACTCAGGTTATGACTATACAGTGACTGGGTCTGTAATATCAACATGGTAACTTGCTACTTTGTCATGCATTAAAATGAACTTGTTTTCATAAACTTTTCACATTCTTTTCTTAACAGTTGTGGACTCCCTTCCAAAAAAGGAAGGTCATCTTTGCTATCCTTAAATAAAAGCATAGCAAATTAGGAAAACATGGAGGTAAAAATCAAAAAAGAGGATTAAATGTTTTACTTCCTCCTGAGCAGGACAAATCAACAAATGTAACCAGATAACTTTTCATGCTATTAACAATTATATTCAGTTCATATTTCAGTCAAACCTACTGAGGATTTCCAGATGGTCCCAAGTTGATATTCTGTGAGGTAGAGTTTAACTGTTGGGAGAGAGAAAGTTTTTTCTTTTAAATCTTTCTTATATATTTCAGAAAAAATTAATTTCAAACTACTCCAATAATTTGCCTACTAGAAACCTCCACATTTGTTATTTTAGATATTTAAATATCTAACATCCAGATTGGGCACTTTCTAAGTTGAAGTATCCAACCATCAGTATCTTTTCACAAAGTATTACTTCTATAAACATCATATTGAAGTCTAAAGCTAGTAAGACAATTTTTGTGTTCAAATCTTGAGGACAAGGTTAGAAACAAAAATTTACATCAGCCCCTTTAAGATAACAGCTTCTTACTCATCCAAAACTTAACCCTTTCTTCATTTGCTCTAGGAATATATTTTCTACTTTCTTTCCCCTTGAATTCTCCAAGATCTTGCCAATGTTATTTTAAAGAATCCACCGCTTATGCAAGAGACTAATTAAAGACATGGTACTTAAAAAAAAAAAAAAAAAAGTCACCAAGCTTTCCTATCCTGATATTAAAGGTTAATTAGCTGAATTCCGGGAATGGCAGGGGTGTTGCCAGTACTGGTACACACCCAGGCAGACTTTGGAAATTACAGGGAGAGGAGGAAACTGTTTCCATTTAAGTAACTTTCTCCCTTTCATTTTGGTTTTAAATAAGAAAAGCAATATTTTTACCCTCACTGTGCTTTGAGAGTTTATCAGAGAGAGTTACATTGTATTCAAAAACAAGTCATCTGCAGGCAGCCTCATGGGCAGGACAGAAAATAAGAAAGCCTTTGTCATGACAAAGGCAATAGCCATGACTACTGCACTAATAAGAAATAATTACTGTATAGATTTTCAAAGAAGTACTATGTATGTGTTATAATGTGTTTTAGAGGGCTTGTTTTCATTTGTTTTAACTTCAACACTTTAGCTCAGAGAAAGAGATTTTCTATTAAAAAGTATGTCTCAGGACTATGCATTAGCTCTCTACCTATTTTCATTCTTGTTGTGGCATGACCCATCATTAATCTACCACTGAAAACTTAGGTTTTCCACACTACCTAGAGTCTTTTTCAAAGGAAGAGGAGGAAAACTGTATTTTAAATTAGAAGACACTGCTGCATACTTACTTGGGACACAGTGCTGTGCCCCAAAAAAGGCAAACACCACTGTCATCAAACCAACCTCTCTCGCTCTCTCATCTGAAAATACCTTACAGTTCATGGCGAAACAGTTTTGTTTAAAAGACCATAGAGGTTATTTATGGTGAATCCAGTTTGTAATTTTCAGTAAATAATATATTTAAGATGACCCTAAACTAGTTGAAGTTTAGAAGACAGTTGTAGTTCTGTTTTACTACCTTCCGAGTGCTCCTTTCATCTTCATCTTCAGATGGATCTGACTGGTGTTTTGGGTTATCCATCTGAAGAAATGCTCTGACATCTGGGCTAGAAACACAGTTAAAGGCATTAGGACACCGATAACCTACATGATTTATAGCCATAAAAATGAAAGAATAATACCTTAAACAGTGATGGTCAAAAGAGTTTCTCATCATAAAGTTTACACTTAAATTACAGTAATTAAGAATGGCATAGGAAACACTTCTGTAGCAAAGTAACTCAATTGGTTAAAATATTATATATAATATATAAAAATTTCCACTTGTGAGAGTCTGACATGGTGAAGTACACGTTTATGAAGATTTCATGAGAAAATGCTCCGCACAGCTGCATTTAAAGGTAATTACTAGAATAAAAAGAACTATTCAAGTTCCAACTGTCTACTAACAGCCAGAAAATCATTTTTTTCTTTCAACAATTGAAGAATTATGCATCATTTTTAACTTTCTAAAATTAATGAGATGGTGCATACAATACAGAATGAAATATATCATCTATAGCCCATAGGGATGCACATCCTGAGAGGTACATGGTAGTAACACTCCTGCTCCCAATCACTTTGAACAGAATATTCATCCCTACGTATTCTAAATGAATTCCAGCTGTGTGCTGACAAGACAAATGTAGTAAATCCTTCCAGCCAGCAGCGCGTCAAAATCCACTATCCTTCTGGGACTGACAAGAGAAACTCTGGTAGTATCTGAGGAGATAAGTTTTAACTGCAGCACTGGTATCCAGCTTCTATTCTGGTGGGAGTTAGGGAAGGAAGACTTGGGGAAAAGAGGAGAGGAAAAAAACAACAACAACAACAACAAAAACCCAGAATTCTGGGGAGCCTGCCCCCAGGAAGCAAAGTTAACATAGCAGCACATTAAAATGCACTTAGCATTCTAATGACTGCACAATAAGTGATAATGACCCAAATAAAGTAAAAGTAATTCCTAAATAGATGGGTTTCACATATCCTGGTATCACTCAAAAAGATGTCATAAATCTTTCAGTTTCCTTCAGTTCTTATTAAAGAATCATATCCAAATTTCAGAAATTAAGTTCTTTGAGAAGGTCTCAAGAAAACCCACCCTTAAATAGCAATTTCTGCATGAGTCCTTCAGTACAAGAACAGTCCTCCACATAGCTGCCCTTTCATCTTATCATTAGTGTACATAAATAATATAATTTTATAACAGAAAACAGACGCACTTATTTTGCTATCTATAATCCATTTTGCCCTCCGTATGTCTGTAAAGTGAGGATCGAAAGTGAGAGATGTTTCTGACATTCCCCAGTTACTGTATTTCACATTAGCGCTTCTGAGCCCAACTCCTGTCACACTAGTTGGGACTCAGTCACAGTCGCTTAGCATCTGGGAGATCTTGCATTTCTAAATCCCATCTAACATCTACTTCAGTCATCTTTAACCTTTTATGTTTAAAATACAGTGACAAGACAGTTCAGTTTCACACCGTTTCAGTATAATACTTCCAATCTTACATAAATTCCAAATGCTTATATATCTTGTGTTTTGTATTTTGAGTCCAGAAATACAAAAAAAATGTGGTTTGAATACTGTAGTAATATGGACCCATGATGTCATCATTTTTTAGCTTTTGGATATAACGCATAAAAAGCGATGATTAATGTTTTTCACTAAACACAATGTAACAAAACCTTTCTGCATTATTTCAGACAACTGGCTGATTAAATAGAGCATACTGTAATACATCTCAAATAGTTACTATAGTAACTTTGTTCACAAGTGAGTTTATAGCAGAATCAGCGCAGGCTGCAATGCTGCTAATGCAGCTACATGGTTTTCAACAATTTCTACAACACGGAGCAGCTCGAGGTAAAAACGATCAACATTGCGTGATCACACCTGTAATTTTAACAGTTGAGGAAATTACATGAAGAAGCGATTAAAAATAAAAAGTCCGAGGTATCATGTCTTTAGACAAGACTGCAGTGCATCATGTAAAATGCTGTACAGACTGATAAGATTTCTACACTATATTACTTCACATTCTGTATAAATTCAATGTGTTTTAAAACACACTGGAACTACTCCTAAAATAACTCTAGGTACTAAATTAAAAGGACTGTGGAATCAGTTTAAAAAGGAACACTAAATACACCTAGCAGCAAGTGTTTTCTGTTTAACTTTTTTGAGATGGATTGGATAAATATTATTCATATTTTACCTCCAAAATCCATGAAAAGGTCCCAAGATCTGCCTAAATACGGCTCTTCTGTGATACAGAAGGTTAATATATGGGCATACATTAGCCTGCCTACGTAACTATATGGAGCCACAAAGCAATTGTGGGCATACCCACAAACATGAACAAGCCCAAGAAGTTACACGGATTTTGGAGTGAAATGGTAAGATTGTCAGGGACAAGATCTCAGGGTTGGGGAAAGGCTTCATTTAGAGAATGGTGCCCAACTCCTTCCGCTTCTTTATGAATATTTTAAAAACTGCAGTATTTCTGTGCAAAATACAGACCCTAAAAGCTATAAAGCATTGGAAGATTTTAGAAGAATAAAGTTAATGTAATGAGAGGTTCCCCTCCCCAGTACGGATGGCACAATCCTGTAATCTAGGACTTTTATATTCGTGTTTAAATCCATCTGATTCTGAAATCAGAAAACTTAGTTACTCTTCTAGTGACAAATACATTTCTCTAGGGAACAAACACAGACCCCAGTTCTCACTTCAGGTACTGGTAACTCATTTCCTAAAGGGGTTGCAGGACATTGTTATCGCCAAGTTCTTCTTTGAGAGTTTTGCAAATGTGCTGGTTTTCACTAAGGAACTACTTAAGTAATGACTATTTCAAAATAGTCCTTTTTAACGCATCCGTTATTATACATTCGGTTTCAAACCTTTTTTTTTTTTTGGAAGGTGTTCTGCTAGACCATTATATACATTAGAATTTTTTTCAGTGAAGACCTACATTTGAGCAACAGCCTGTATGCAGTGTCTGCATTCTGACGACGAGAGAAAGTTCTCCTTCAAATAAAAAACTGATGCTTTTCAATTTAGACACTCAGGTGCCTTCCCTTCTGGAAGTGAGGAAGCTGCCCTGAAGCACCCTCCAGTTTTTAGTAAAGGAGTTTTCCTAAGCAGGACTGAAAGTCTGACATCCTGATACTGGTTTTTGTGCTGAAAAGATTTAGAGGAAAGTGGAGGTCCTTACACCTCTCCGAGAATACAGAGTGCACAAAGCCTTCCTTGCGTATTACTAAATTATTTTACCTAATATCAAATTTAAAGAGCTTATCAGAGTAGAATAGTTTAAGAAAGCATGGGAGCTATCTGTAAAGTTGCCACATATCCCTTTACTAGTTTCCAACAGTTTTTACTCCCCCAGCTTTCTACCCTTCCCACACCACCAAAGAATCCTTCATTTACACCCACAATGTCAATTTGTGGTATTTCTTCATTGCTAGCATTTATTAGCACATAGAAATGGCACAGATGATGTCATTATTAATAAGATTTGCTGCAATGGGGTACTGCAAAAAAGGGAATGCCTATTCCTTAAAAAATAAAAGTATCTCACAATTATTTTAAAAATACACCACACATACTATGGAACAAAATGTTTTTGCATTGAACTATGAATCAACTGTTTGATTTTTTTCTCCCATGGAAATGGGAAAACAACAAAATAGTAACTTAAATTTTTATTATGGAATTCAGTCTAGTAAGTTTTTTTATTACTATTTATTTTAACACATTTTTGATAGCACCAGAGTCTTTCTGGTCCCTATTTTTTAATACTGATTTCAGTTAATTTTCAAGGATCAGGCAGGCTAAGTGCCATGTTAAAGAACGTAGATTCAGCTACAAATTTACAGACTGTAAAACACTTAAAAGTGCATGAGAAATTAAGGAGGCAAGTGAATTTATATTTTGTTTGTTTTGGGTTTTCTTTAAAAAAATATGCACACTTTTTTGGATGTATATTAGAAAAACACCATTTTACCTTTGGAAAACAAATATAAGATATTTTGAGACAAAGTATTTGGTAGTTGAATGTACAGACAACCAAACAAGGGAGGGACTGTAGGAAAAATACCTTTTTTTTTTTTTTTTAAGACTATTTATCAATTTAACAAAACAGATTAAGCTTCCAACAGCAGTTATTTTAAACTGCTTTTCATTCTTTCCCAGAGAAGAACAATGTTATGATCAGCAACCTGACACTATTTCCTTTACTGGAAAACGATCTCATCATGAAGACCTTGTTTTGTTTGAACATTTTTTCCACTTGTCACAAGGAAGTATACATAAAATGCTTGCAAAAAAAAAAGAAAAGGAAAAAAGGAAGTATGTTTTTTAGGCTAATAGGACATTAAATAGCTCACTTGTTGGAAAAACACATTTGAGTGCACTGTGCAGCAGCATTCCCCATTGGAGACTGTTTTGCCTTCTGTGGGAAATGAACAGTTTCACAGGCTGCACAGATGGACCAACCAAGCAGAGCAGATGCACTGATGAAACTTGCTCAACGCTGAAGCCAAATGTAGAGCTTCGCTGTTTCTCTATTTTTAAGCAACGCGGAAAGCTGCAAGGATATATTTACCTCTTAGTTTAAATTGATTAAGAATAGATTTGAACTGAAGGAAAAAAATATGTTCCAAACCAGTCCACACACAAAAATGGATTTGACTGGAGCTGCTTAGGGCACTGTTACCATTTTGCAGTGATCACTGTCCCACTAAACAGGTCAAAACACCTACATTGTGAAGAACAGTTTCTGTGGAAACTTCTTTATGTGCTTCTTGACACGCTTGGTCAGCCCGAGCCATCTACCTGAGCGTGCTAACCCAGTACCCTCAACAGCCTGTGTTCTGGAGGGCACTAACACTATTTTGAATTAGACTATCAGAAGCATGCAGGCAACAACTCAGCCCCAGAAGGGAAACCTCATCAGTGAGTAATGGTGAAGTTCTCAAGCACCACAGCTGGCAGCAAAACAAAAATCTGCCCTACAGCAGGAGAGGAACCTGCCCCCGTGAGCTGAATGGCAGGGACTGAGATGTCTGCAAGCTGCTTTGTAGGTAAGTTCTGAGAAAACAAAACCATTTGCTGTTGTTCAGTCTGTTTAGATTTTTCTTATAGGAAAGAACCACCACATTAAAGACTATTTATTATACTTAAAAGCACTGAATAGGTACAATGCATTTTCCAGTTAAAGGTATTTAATTTGCGATTTTGTATTTGGCATCCCGTGTCATTTATAGAGTCCTTACAAAACGGAAATGAAACTACTTACTGGTTGCATAGCTCTGGCTGTCTAACTAAATTTTGAATGAATTCATTCAGTCCTGCTCTTCTCTGTTTAATAAAATCTGAAAAAAGACAGATTTATTAGGAATAATCAGTCAACTCATGAAAAAGACTCATTTTCAAAATTGGTAGTTTTCAAAGACTTCAATATATATCAGAACATGATTGGTTCTAGGTGTGAAATCAGGTGCTGAAGGATGGTGAGGGGAGGCGAGAGCTCCAGCTGCTCTCTAACACGACCAGATCACAGACATGCACCAAGGCGGTGGAGGAGACCTCCCCAAGGCGCTTCCCGACCCGCGTGCAGCCACAGGGGACCCTGTGGAGTGGAGCTGGCCCAGCCCTGACAGTTTGGCCAGAAGCCGCCAGCAAAACTCGACTGCAGTGGCACAAGTCAAGTTTTGACATGAGCAGTCCCACCAAGCAACATATTTCTGTACTCAATGCACAAGAAGGGGCAAGTTGCACAATCCGCGTAGACAGTGGGCGCTCAGATGTGAGCGTTGAAGGTAAATAAAATGCTGCTTTTCTATTTTGGACATTATTATTAAAAAGAAATCCTAAGAAACTCCATCCTCATCCGGCTTAGAACATTTAACTTTCCTTTTGCAGGATAGGAAGATACAAGCAGGATTTTCAATAGAAAAAAAGACATCTAAATATGGAACAGAGTTCAAAACAGAAATATATTCTCTTCTATTGTTTGTATCAATACGAACCATTCACTTTTCTCATACAAATTAACTTGTATATTTTAACTTCTAGGGTATTCTAATGAGACTCTTTGGTATAGGAAAATTCAAATACTCCTGAAAAAAAAAAATCTCTAAACCATTTTTAGGGTACTTAATATGTCAAATTACTGACATCAGACACAGGGTCAAATCTGAAAAACATTTCTGGGGAGTTACCAACATCAGCAAATTTCAGTCGTACGTATATAGAAGGCAAGCAGCTTCTCTAAACCTAAAGAATTATGTTGTTGAAAATAAAACATCTGCATCATCTCAGCTAAAAGGTATTATCTAATTTTTCTAGTTTTTGTTCTGCCTGGATTCTGCAACTTCTCTCCACCCTGTTTTTACAATTAAAGCACAGTTAATTTTGAAATAACCTAACTTAAACTAAAAAAGGTAATTTTGTAACATTTTGCAACAGATGAAGGTATTTTTGGTAGAGTTCAGGAAATTTTATAGTTTTATTCTACTGTACTTTCACACCACAATGTACAATTCTGCATACTGGAATTGCACATACAAGCAAGAGTTAACAAAAGTAAAACAGTTTTTCAAAAACTCTGGAGTATCTAAGTCATTCCAGAAACCAGCAGAAACATTACATCAAAGCTCTAATAAATGTTAGAATAAATGATTATTTAAATGAACATTGTGGCTCCCTCTCCACCTTGCCCCCGAGCAACAGAAATCTTGAGAACAATTTCATTTCTCATGCTCCAAGAATTTCAGGACAGTTCCTGGAAATTTAAAACAAGTCTGAGGATTATGACTGCATGTTTCACATATATAGTTTTAATACACCTTTAATTGCTCTCAAATATTTGAGCAACATTTTCCTGAGCTGGTCTCCAAGTTATCTACCTATATATTTGATTGTATAAGAGACTAACTACATGCCTTGACTAAGTTTTCAGCCAGCTCTGAGAACCCCAAGGAAAGAGAAAACCAAGCAAGAAGTTCATCTACTTGCAGTATATGTAGGACTTTTAGAAATCTCTCCTATTTTCAAGAAATTAGAGCGGGGGAAGCTTGGATGCTTGCACTTTATTATTTTAATACAAAATGAAAAGGAACTTTCAAGTCAGGATCCAAATAAGTCACAGAGTAACAGCCAGAAATTAAGAGGGCTGAAATAATTAAATAGAATCAATAAATCCCAAGAAGGACATCACATTTGGATTCTTTTGAATTTAGGTAAAGGCTAGGTGAAAAGCCTCAAAACAGGTGCAGAAGGAGGTGAAACAACAAGCACAGATCTCAGAGAAAGCAGAGCACCAAGCAAGGCAGGAGAGGACACGGAGGATCCCAGCAACGAATGGGAGGATCCCAGCAACGAATGGGAAGATCCTTAAACAAAAAAAAAGTGTCAGAATGAAGGGTATAAATATACAGAGCAGAGGCCTGGCCTGTAATTTAGTGGTGCTACGTTCACTTAAAGTCTTTTAAAAGCAACTTTCCATTAGTATTTTGATGTGGGTAGAGCAAACTCAACTGGGACCCATCACTCCCAACTGGATCACACTGCTTTGTATCAGAGTGGCTTCTACATGGGGAACAACAACAGTAAGAGGTCCATTTTCATCAAACTATACAAGGAAGGACATTTAGATAGAGGGAGTTCAAAGGCCTTCCCAGGTAAGTCCTTTAGTTATTCCATTTTCCAGGGGGAAAAGTCACACACGGCAAGGTTAAAATTTATTAAGTATGTTTACAAGACCCTGTTTTCTTGGCTTTTATTGCAGAGAGATGCCAGTTCAGCATCTCTCCCAGCCCTGAATGTGCCAGGGCTGCGAGGAGCTCTCTGGAAGAGTTGGCAGAGGAAGCATTGCTAGAAACTTCCAGGCATCTGAGGATTAGGTTGTTCCAGATGACATGGTAGAGGACCCATGCTAATCTATGTCCATGGCTAAGCATGACTAACTGTGCTTTAGCCACTGCTTTGGTACTACTGTAAAATTGATCAAAAACAGCCTCAGATAGGCTGGAATAGGTCCAGAGTTGCACAAGAAAACCAGCATAATGAATAAAATGATTGTAACTTACCAGGATCAAAGTTGTCCCCAAATATTCTTTTAGCTGGAATCTTCAAGTTCATAGTGGGAAATTGCTTCTTGAGCTGAAAATAAAACACAGAGTTGGATTGTGCAAGTATCTGGGAATCATCGGATCTTACTTCTGATTTCCAAGGATGAATTTGAACATCTGATCATTAGTAATTCTGCTGCTCTCTGCCATCTTCTATTCATATATTCACCAAAAACATACCTTTTAAAACCCAAGGGCTGACTTTAGAAAGCTATGCGCTAACTTGTGCAGTATTGCTCAAATGAATTCCCACTTAACCATTTACCCTACTTACTATTTTTTCTGTTTTCTTCTTTTGTTTGCTTGCATACTTGCTTGCTTGTACGTGTGACGTTTTAAATTGGCTGGGAATACGGACCCTTGGTTTCCTTTCACCCCAAACCACATTCTTACCCTAAGCTTTAGGAGCAATGAATGGTCTACCCCTTAAGTCAAAGCTGTAAATAGATGAAAAATCTACGCGCTATTATTTTAAGATACACTTGAGATAATAACCTACACCTGAAAATTTAATTATATATTTGGTAATCAGATTGAGATTATATATAGAGGAGTGAATTTATCAAAAGTGTGTCACAAGCAAAGTCTTGATGACATTCACTTCACTGGGTGTTTGCAGGAAGATCCATGTTATTCATCATCTTTAAGAGGTAATTTTCTTTTACAGTAACTGACACCTCTTCTTTCCTTACAAGTGTTAATAACTCCTCCAATCAGTCCACCAAGAACTTGGATTTCCACACTATATGAATTATGAAGAACAGAAATTAAACAAAATCACCTCCCTTTCCCCAGTTAGCTCTCCCTCTACAAACATTAGAAAACAAAACAGGGATGAACGAGTTTCAGAGTAATGTCAATCATAATGGGAACAGAAAGTGGCAATAGAAACTTGGTCACCAAAATGTCTTTTTAGCACTCTGGTAGTCTTGAAAATGGGATATTTTGTTTCCAAATCACGTCTAAGTCTATCCAAAGAGTCATACAAAAGCCTGGCATGGTGCATCTTGGATGACTTCTGCTCAGACTGCCTAAGACAGATCCAAGCTCACAGCACCTGCATTTCCATAGTGCTGTCCCACACACATCACAGAGCTACAGTAAGGCAGAAATGAGAAATGCCTATTTCTCATAGAGGATCACCATTTATATACATATATATAACAAATCACAAATAATTATTTCTATTGTTAAAACATAACTAGTGGGCTCTAAACATGAAGCAACAGAAAAGTACCAGTATGGGGCTTAGCTGAAAGTAGATAGTATCCCTGCTTGCCCATTATGTAAAAAGTGCAAAATTCTTTTCTAGTAATAAACCAAAAGAAATTCACCAACTGGTAAAGAGGTCTATTTTATTAAAAATAGTAATAACAAAAATAAAATTAGACCATTGCCATGTAATTTAGCTAGGAAAAGGCAGAGAGGAATTGCCACAATTGACTTCCCCAAAAGTTTATATAAATACTTGTTTACTGCTTTCAGTCCTTGGGAATAAAACTTTTATTAAGAAAAAATCATTCACCTATCTAGCTGTTGAAGAATGATTCTTCCTACAGCCATCACACACACATACACACACACGCACGCACACACACATGCACACACACACGCACACACACACACACTTCAGATGTTTTGACAAGCAGGAAACTGGAAGTTTCCCTCACTAGACAACAATCCTGAGCAATAATGGAAAAAATGAATTTTGACTTCAAACAAACCAAAGTTTGAATAACAACAAAAACACCTTCACATTTTGTTTAAACAGGCTCCTGCAGTTGCTGAATGTTGCCTCAAACTACTCAATGAGGGAATTAACTCCAGCACAGCAAGCGAGTGCTGCTGGCTACTATTTTGGTATGATTCCTTAGCCTTGCTTTCTCTTACCGTATTGTAGAGTTTATCAAACTCTGCATATCGTCTGAAGACAAACCATTCATTTCTGCCAACTGAGACCAACACTTTGTAAACCTGCAGTAAGACAAAAATAAAGTTAATGCCAACAACAAAGTTTAAGAGAACCCACCAGGCTTAAACCCAGGGAGAAAAAAAAAGGCAGATTGTTAAATTCATTATGTAAACATATTCACTAAACTATACAATTCTTGTAACAAACTCATGTAAACACCAACCCAAAGTTACCCTTTTCAACATACAAAAAATAAGATAAAACAAAACCAACAGTAAGGCTGGCTTCAGGAACTTTTGTAACAATATTAAACTAGTTCATTTCCAAGAGGAACACTTGGCCATTAGATAACACAGAAGCGTGGAGAAAGCCATCAAATTCCTCGCATGTTGAAGACATTAATGTAAGAATAAGACATGTTTTCTTGCTCTAAAGTAATCCAGGTCCTGCTGTACAATTTGTTGACAATCCAATAATCCATTAAAGGAATTTAAGTATTTAAACACCAAAGACTGCCATAATCAAAACCAAGAGACCAAGCACATATAGAAGGAAGGTGCAAAGAGAATATCTTGAATACATATTATAGACATATACAAGCCATACAAGCTATATATAGCTATATACAGCCAATACATATGATACAGCCATCATACAGACTTTCTATACAGTCAGGATCCTAGCATATGGCTGTGGACTTGGGACAATTGTTCTGGGGAGGAGGGGGGACCAACAACAAAACAAATTCCCACTGCTGCAGCTGAGAGGCAGCATAGATCAAATAACATACCAAGGAGGAATAGATGTAACCTGCAGCACAGTTCAAATCCAATGGCAGAAGAGAACTCTAATAACTAGGCAAAATGTGGTTCTCATAAAAACTGATGGACAGCAGAATGGCCTGAAGGCTTCTCCTGCCTCTGAGCAAGACTTTAAGCAAGACTCTCCATATACAATTAGCTGAACTCCCTTCACTACCTTCTTGTCCTTCCAAAAGGAGCAAGACTATTCCTGTGGGAGAGAAGTACATCAAGAAAATGGGAGCAGAAGGCTGCTAATTCCTGCTTTGGAAAGCTGGAATGCTCTGTCTGCCCCTCGCTCCCTTCTGCCCAGCAGTAGCAGCTCCGTAGCTGCGTCGCAGCTGCCTTGGTGGAAGCAGCAGCCCACACCCTGGCTTCCTCAGCCCCGTTCGTGCTGTGGCCACTGCTCAAACGCTTGTTCCCACTCTAGGAAACACTGGGTGAGGAAGCGGGAGAGAAGCTTCCAGTGAGATGCTGAGGAGCCTTCACTTAGAAAGGTGTTCCTCTTTACATGAACACGCAGCCTTCTAGAGTCTGCCCAAGGGCTGTGAGCAGCAAGAGCTGCAAATGGAGTCTAAAGTATTGCCCTACTGACCAAGTACCTGTTACATCAACTACATGATGCAAAAACAAACAAAAGTAATAATCCCCCCACAAGAGCTCATCTGTCCCCTTCACTGCAGTGCTCAAGCATCAGGTGATGGATGTGGCCTTAAATCGGTGAGACAAGATGCACAGACTGTGGAAGCCAGGATAACCTTGGGTGCAAAATGATATCCCTACCCCTACACCCCAGCAACATCTTTGCCCTTGGAGCAGCCAGCCACAACAACAGGCAGACAGGCAGGATTTCAATACGAGCACATGTGAAGACAGTGGGGCCATGAGAGGCCAGCCCATTCCCAGCACCAGTCGAGCTCTTGCCTGCCACAAAGAGGGAAGTGCAAGTCCAACATCGTTCGAAGCAACTAACAGTGAGAATGCACACTATATTTGTCTACAAAGAAATAATTCAACCCAAAGGTTTGTTAAATTCTATCAACAACACTTAGGCAACAATTTAGAGGTAATCAGCGTGCTCATTTCTAGGTAAGTTAGATTTTCTTTTTCCTATTCATATCCAATGATACCGAAACCAGTCTCAGAAAAGTCCTAAAGAACAAAGCAACAGCAAAAAAATGTATCCACAACTAATAATCTGTCTCTAAATAATGTAAAATTTTAAGGAGGAAAAAACATTAAAATTCCTTAGAACACTGTCATTCTGATAAACTCTTCTTCCAAATCTGGATTGGACAGCTCTCAGTTATTTCTAGATGTGACAGACAGGTTTCTTCATGAAAGCAGTCACTGGAACAAATAGCTTCACAATCCTGGATTAAATATTCAAATAGGAAAGTAAGCAAAAATGTAGGAGGAAACTTTCTCAATTTCAAGAGAGAGCAAGTGTTGAGAAACTAAGAACATTTATTGACTGTCAACAAAAATCAGAAAACTCCATGATTTCCATGCAGCAGAGGCTTGGTATTTTAGCTCACAAGTGTAAAACATCTGACACAAATATTCCAGATGTAAAAACAGGAGAAGAACTGGTGAAAGAAATTTCACAAGGACTCTTTAAGTGATTAGGGTGTGAGAGGAGACAAGAGAATGGGTCAGAAGAGAAAAATTTATCCTCAAACATCAAACAGTTTAGAAAGAAGAGCAAGCAATCCAAAATAAAACTATTTGGTAAAACTGGGCAACAGTAAGTGCAGCAGCTTCACAGCAAGGGCAGAATAGCAATTAATATTGCCTAGATACAGTCCAAAGCAACTATTTTGCCTCTTTTCAAGAAGCAAGTGAACAGTGAACATTCAGAAAAAAAAGGCAAGACATTGAAGCAGACTGTGTATAATAAAGAAGCAGGTTACAACGAATTTCACTCCCCCAACACAAGGACTGCATGGGGATATGACTGCTTTCTTCAAAATGCTTCACCAGGGTATATGCACGGAAGAAAGAAGAGCTAAGTGGCCTACACTTGCCTTTTTCTCTCTGCCAACATTAATAATTTAGAAGCAGTGGTGGTAAATAATGCATGTGATTTGGTAATCATATTAGCATAGCACAGATATGTGATAAGGGAAAGATTATATAAAATGGTTACGTGAAATCTGTCCTAGTCTATGTTCTTTTAACCTCTTCTTTCACTCTAAGGCTTTTAATACTCTTATAGAAACAGCACAAACATCACCACCAGGGATGGTGACAAAAGGGACAGCTATGCAGACTGTGACTGTTAAGAGCTGAGAGTCTGTCACTGTCCATCCCCCCTGTACTCGTGGGTCTCTTCATTACCTCTTCTGGGGTTTTGGTGAAAAGCAGAAGCCACTGACAGAGGCACTCTAGTATACACAGTTCCAACCACAAAGCACAACCCACATTTCTGTTATTAAATCCTAAAATAAACACGATAAAGCTCAAAGCTTAGTTGTAAAAAACAGCTGTTGTCAAACTGACAATTACTCCCTGATGTAAAAAGCAGGAGAGACCAAGGCAAGGTGTTTTTCGAAACAACACAAGCCTGGCTGGGTCCCCTCTTTTCTTTCTCTCTCCCCAAATTCTGAAGTTTTCTCCTATGGCTGGAACAGATGTCTAGGAGGTGCACCCAGACAAAGGACCCCCCTGAGCTGCAAAGGTTGTCAAACAGATCTCCCTTAGTTAAATCAGCCCAGAAATCAGAATACTACCACCTGCCAAAGCCGTACCACATCGGCACATTTTAACAGTGAGACTGCCAGCACTGAGATGAGAAAACAAACCTGTTCTACTGAAAAAAAAAAAAAGTTAGACTTTTATGGAGTTTTTCCTGCTAGTTTACTTTGAGCTCCACACACAAACACGAGTTAGATAATATTAACTAAATTCTGTTTAGCTTTTTCCCTTTACCAGCATACCCCTGCCTCAAATTACATCTTGATAAACTTGAATATTTAGGCTAATCAAATTGCATTCTTGTTTCACTGAGAAAGGCAGGTGAGGAGGAAAGAGATAAATAATTCAAAGTAAAAATTTGTTTTGTTATATTTTTCAGGCTGCAGTTGAGTCCAAGGTTGTTTACATTCCATGTTTGAAGAATGACTAATTCACACACAAAAAAAGTAAAAGTAGAACAAGCTTGGAGGAAGTTGCCTAAGAGTAATGAAACAGATCAAACCTTTTCAAGGAATTATTATGGTGTCTTTATATCCTAGTAGACATACAAAGCAAGATCAAAATCCACCCCATACTATTATATTTCTTCAGTCTGCACTGCAAAGAGGCAAAGAGTTTCACCTCAGAACAGAAAGGTTTCACTTCCACAAAGCAAAGCAAATGTGGAGGCCAAAAAAGGAAGTGAGGGAGAAGAATGACAGGCATAGAAATAGGAAAGGGGGAGGAAAAAAAGATTAACAAGCAAAAGAAATGGAAAATGGGAAGGAATGGGGAAAAAATAAAAGTCTTTCAAAGAAGGTGAGCATAAGATATCTATGAGAAAACAGTCTTGGCAAGACAAACAAACGAAAAGCAAACACCACACAACCACCACACACACATACACACACACACACACACACACACACACTTACTCCTTGTAGATTTTTTTTTCATGTAAAATCATGCAAGTTTCCAAATTTCAATCTGCTTTGTTACCAAAATGCTATCTATATATTTAGGAAGTTTATGTACCTAATATGAGAAAATCCCAGGATTTGGCAGAAAAAAAAAAAAAAGTATCAGAAATTTGTAAAGCCAAATGCTTCCTGCAGAAAATACAGGTAAACACTGTGAAATATTCACAGCTTCTCATATTGCAGAGCCTGATGTTTATTATGGCCAGTACTCACCAGAGCAAGTGAATGGATCTCTGTAATCTGTAGAAAGTAATAGCACACTTACAAGCAAAACCAAGTAACACGTAAAGGAAAACGCATAGGCTAGTAATGCTTACAATGCTTTATATTTTTATATACTTACAGTAAATCTTTTTTTCTTCTCTCTGTGTTCATCAGAGCTGGGAATGCTAACACTTGGGCAGCTTTCTTTGAGATCCATTGTATATATTCTTCAGATGAACCTGTCACAAGATTCTGCTTGAGGTGTCACAAACAGAAGACAGCTTCAACGGTACTGATCCAAGACATGCAGCGTCTCTTGAAAAAATATGAATTCCATCATGTAATCTTAAAATGAACATAAAAAGAAAAATCAGGTAGGGGAGCTCACAGTGCTAAAACCTGCAAGACAAGAACTTTTCCTGGCAGGAAATAGTGTACTATGCATATACAAAACTATAAATGTTATGATCTTGTGAACTGCTTCATGCTTGTGATCCTTTCTCCTTTCTCTAAAGTCGCTGATGTTCTCTGAGGACACAAGTGCACCCAAAAATCACTGCATTGTGTAGACATAGTGGAAACAGATTTTAGGTCCACTACAGAGACAGCTGTGTGTATCAAACAATAGAAGAGCTACTAACATGTATATTCAGAACAGTTTGTTTTAAAAGCAAAGATTTTTCAATTGCATGAGTCTGTACTAGAGGGCATTTCAGATCTGTCAGAACATGCTGAGCAGATGCAGTTATGACACCCGAGATAAAAGAAAACATGAGACAGATGTATATATCTTTTCAGATGAATTTTAGAGGGAGACACAGGTTGCATCACGTGTTTGGCCAAACATTGTGCAGGCTATTTTTAGTACAACACTGATGACTGCTGTAGCTGACACTGGTGTGGGGCCACATTCCCTCTAGGCACATTTTGTGCGTGACAGCACCCTGCACACTAAGGGCGGCCGGTCCCTTCGGAAGAACACTCAACTTCCCCTCAGAGCTTCCAAGGAGAAAAGAAGGGCAAAAGCCACACCTGAGGATGAAGCCATCAAAAAGAGAGAAGCCAGTAGTAACTAAATGTCCTTTCACTCACTGAAACTATTCTGCACACCTACCTTCAGCACACGAGCCAAATGTTTCGCTGGGCCACACTGCAAATACTGCAAACTTTAGCATTGCCTGAGAGCACTACAGAGCCACCCTATATACCTACAAAACCATGCCCAAGCCTGCATGGCCATTTGAAGTAGCGAATGCAGCTCAGCTTTTAGCAGTCTGTGCCCGACCGACTTACAAGCATGAGGAAACTCAAAAGATGGGAGACCTCAGTTCTCTTCCAAACACCCAGAGGAAAAAGGAGCGCCCACCTCAACATTTGACTATTTTTCTTAAAATAGGGAAGTATAAAAAACGAGCCACATATTTCATACCATACATTTCCAGAAAGCACAAACTAATCTGATGTAATTCTGCTTTTACAGAGACACCCATATTTGTGTTGGCAGGGCGGCCAGAGCCCCTGGAATCCAGTGAAAAGATTTGTTCTCGATATCCAACTAGTGTTAGTCAGTTGACTATTTTTCTTGCTTTCAAAAGCCAGACCATTTCCCTAATTCAAACTTCACATTAATATTCCTCATGCTTAATTTTAAATTATTTGTTTTCAAACACCTATATGGTGACTGAAAACAAAAAAGAACATTTGAAACCACTGTAATAACAGCTAAGTGACAGAGCAGCCAGATTGGAACATTATTCAGTTACTTTTAGTTGTACTCGTGCTTGCCATGATTGTTTCCCATTTCACTACTTAGAAGATGATAGAGTTGGGCTTTTTTTTTTCTTATTAATTGAATATAACAATTAAATCATCTAAACTAGTTAGACAGACCTAGAGCTTCAGAGAGGAGTTCCTTTTCCTTTTGCAAGCCACTGTTAAAGGCCTTATTACAAAAGCACCAGTTCCCACTTCACCCAGTTTTATGCAGGCATGCAATTAAAGCTGTTCCTCATCCATT
The DNA here is from genome assembly GCA_013389825.1 of Crypturellus undulatus. NCBI lineage: Eukaryota > Metazoa > Chordata > Aves > Tinamiformes > Tinamidae > Crypturellus > Crypturellus undulatus. Next base: position 292,862 of record VWPW01026766.1, on the reverse strand, counting down.
CCCCCGCGGCGAGTCCAAGATTACAGTGCAACTTCACTTTTCCCCAGAGTAGCAGGCCCACAAGAACAACAGAAAGTGGGCACAGCTTTCAGCAAGTGCTTTACAGAATAAGACTTACTACGCACTTACGTCCACCTTGAGCCACTTCAAGTACAGCTAGAATTGAGCACAAGTCCTCATGTCTATTTGCCTTCCTCACCATGTAAAGCAAGAGGAGCTTTACAACAGATTCAGTGCTCCTTATTCAGTATCATTCAATGTCCTTCTCTTTTTGTAGACTGACTTTTCTTTATAAAAGGTTTCTACCATGCTTAAATTCATTCTGACAATATAGGCTGTGCTTCTCTCAAGCCTTTCATTTTTGATTCTTGTCCTAGTTTTAAATACCACTAAGAAGAGCAGTAGGGATAAAAGCTGCACTCCATCAAGCATCACTGAGCAGATGAGAGATAAAGCTCATTCTTAAGTTAAAAGTTCAAGGGGAAACAAAAGGGGAAAAAAACGTGCTAGTCCAATTAGGTCAGCAATCATCTTGCCAGGGGGAAAGAACAAAACACCTGAAAAGGTGAAACTCCAATATTTATGTTCCTTTCCTTAACCTGCCTGTGAGGCCACTAGCTGTGATTATAGTTTTAACTCGGAAGCACCTCCTGGCCCAGTTGTGCCTGGGTCACCACCACCATCCCGAGCCTGCAAACTTGGAAGCACCACTTTGCCAGTCTGCCACTAGGACCTGGCAGAACAGAGCTCACTTCCAACTCCTGCTTGCCACGAGTATATCAGCTCCCAAGAGCTTGTTTAAATTGAGCTGCAGGTTCTGACTAGAAAAAGAGGTACATTTGCTCTAATTCCTAAATCGTTGCTGTGCTGTCGGTTAGGAGCATAAATAGATAAAATCACTAATGCTCCATTAACTATGTGAACTATGTGAAATAATGTATAACTATGTGAAATAATGTCAAAAAGTAGACATCTTTTGGTCTACTGGACTTGGAAGTGCAAACTGCAGCATCTGTCCCTGCCTCCACTTACAGGTTTTTCTCCAAGTGAAGACAAGTAACCCCTTGCCTCAACTTCCATGGCAGGAAGAGACCGGTAGAAAGGAGAAGGAACTTTATAAAATCATTTGACAAAATAAATACCCCTTAAATCACATTTGAGCAGTAGTGAAGGAGCATGTAGACGATGCAAAACATGTGGACACTGAGCACAGGGCCCTTCAGAAACTCTTACCACTAGCTACAACTTTCAAGTATCCAAGTCTGGAATGGGGGCAGGCACAAACAAATATACATTGGAGAGTGCAGAAAACGCACTCCTCTGCAGACCTAGATGGCAAGAAGCATTGAAGCAAGCTGTGTATGTCTTGGTAACAGAAACAAATCTATAAAAAAGTCGATGCCTTTGGCATTATTTCAAGGTTGCCAGACAGCTGCACTGTTCAGTCCCTCCTCAGTGGCTGTCAAAAAGCAAATAGTATTTTCGTTTTTTCCTGGGTGCAGCGGCAACAACATCAAATTTCAGGCCGACCCTCGCCTAGGGTGGAGTAAGAGCATGGCAATAACAGAGCTCTGCCACTATGAAAACACTCTCAGATCTGCAGTACCCAGAAATGAAGAACCTATTGAAAGCCTTACACTAAAACACTTCAGGTGATCTCCAAAAAGCTACATGCAATGGAAAAATATGGCATATGGCAGCCTTTGCTCATTCCTTTGCATGTAATCTAGGTCCAAACTGTAATGCAAAAGGATTCTAGAGCTTAATTATTTTAAATACATATACTTTTTAAATATATATTTTTAAATTCTTAATCAAGGCCTGAGGATGATACCATTGCATGACCATAGACCCTTGTACCAAGAGCACTCAAAACCAGATCAGGAAGCTGGGTACTCCCCTAATGCCTTTGTAGCTAGTAGTCAAATTATTGCCTTTAAATCCTCCCACTGCACTGATGCCAGTGTGAATCAGCTATCTTGCTCACTCCAAATCTATGATTAATGTAAGTGAAGAGAGTTAAGAGCATCCAAAGGAGACCTTCTCGCCTCCTTGAGAGCATCCTTGAAGACTCAGCTGGATTCTCTCTGCCTTTTGCACTTATTCCTTCCTCTGCTATAGCTACTGTGTCCTACACCACTTGTGCCAACCATCCACCTAGAAAGCCCTTCTCTAGGAGTGGCACACAAGTAAAATCAGTTGTGGAAAGTCTCCACCTGAGTATGATCCCAACTACAGGAGAAACCTGCAGAAACCAGAGCAAGAGACAACAGGCAGACTTAGTATTTGCCATTACTCTTCTCCCTCATACTTCAGGGAAAGTGTCGCCTTTGGAATGCTCTTCATAAACTCCACAGCCTTCTCCAAAAATACCTCATAGTTGCTCAATATGTCGCTGGACATTGCACAATTTTTGCAACAGCCCAGAAAGTCGGCTGGTGCTCAGCTGCTGGATGGGGATAGGGGGAGCCCCGCTCACTTGCCAGCGGACAGGCGGCTGACACAGAGCAAACGGGATATTCCAAATCCAGGCGATGGAAAGACAGGTCGAGAGCCAGGGACTGCTAAGCTGCCAAGAGACACAGCTGGCCTGAAGATGTTGAGCAACCAACCGGGTTCTAAGAAATCAGGTTTCCACACAGGCTACCCTTTAAAATACCCTATAAATGTGATTTTTTACAGGAACACTAGATAACAGTGTAGGTCTCTAGAATACTACTTAAGGCTGGACAGAAAGGAGAGCACATACCAAAATATTTCAGCCAATCTCTGGCTTATGTCCACACTCCCTTCCAACTACAAATTAACAATTAAGAAGAATTTGGCCATCGATATAATGGAAAGAGGTTCTCTGCACGCATACCCACCTCCTCGGCGTGGGGTGCTCCCCCTCCTTGTCTTTAGCAGCACAACTAAAAGTAACAACTTGGGTAGAGGCCAATGCAACTCCTTCTTCTACTTGTGGAAGTAGATAGAAGATTAAAGTGAAAAGCAAAGCAAGGGAAAACAGCAAGTAACTTGCCTTGTGTCTGCTACATCAAATTTACTCTGGAGAGGTCAGGCAAACACTTCCCACGATCGTGAAGCGCTCAAGACCAGAGCCCCTGCTCCACCTCTCAAATGAGCTCCAGTCAACGGCTGCAGCTGCATCAGAACGAGACACGGTATGGACGAGGTCTGTTCCTGTTCATTACATGACAGGGGAGAGAATCTTTCCTGTAATAACCAAAACCTGAATAACCAAAAGGGCTTTCCAAGTAAATAATACTGTCAATAAAGTTACCTTTTAATCCTCAACAGAGGCCCATAATAATTGCATCATCAGCCTGTGCTCATGGAACCTGGAAAGGTCACTATGTGCCTCAAAAGGTGTAACTTTTATAAATGGCTTATCAAATAAAAATCAAGTTAACATTACACAAGCTACCTGCACGTATTTTTGGCTTGCTTCCCCAGTCTTCCTACCCAGCAGGTCCAATTAAAGTTAAATGTAGATGCCTGGGGACAGCAGAGATCAGGAGCTGTAGCAACAGCACCCTGAGCTACTTTCATGACGTCTTAATCAGCCACTTGCAGCATATTCAACTCCACATAAGAGGGCAGTCAGGCTCCAGTAAACACAGAGCAGGCAATTTCTGCCTCATTTTGCCCCTCTTGATGAAGATTAAGATGGAGAAACCCAACTTTCAGCTCATTTTTTACACAGCCTTGGACAGAAGGCTGTGTAACGCGGTTTCACTTCTGTTTCACTACCCAAAAAAGAGAATTTTCATCTATTTGTGACAGATGTTGCCACTAGTGCTTTGAACAGGGAGACAGACATTGGATTTGATGTGTTATATTTGGAAAAAGGATAAAGCTTGTACAACATAGTATTTCCGGATTAAAACAAATAAATAAATGTAAATCAAACAACACAGTATTTCCGGATTAAAAAAAAAAAAACAAATAAATGTAAACCAAAGCTACAGCTCTCAATCCAGAAAATATGTCTGGAGTCTGTGCTCAGAGCACATGACTACTCTGCACAAGTATTAAAGCTCCTGGACATTAAAAAGGTAACTACTTCATATCTGAATATAAAAAAAGGCAAATAAGAGACGCCTTCGTAACATGCAGTTTACACGCTCACTTCACCACAACTTGATTCTTCGTGTTACATTAGTGCAACTAGAGTTATTGTTTTATGTTGATTTTGCAAGGACAGGTTACAGACTCTTACAGGTAACAGCTTGGAAATCTCGTATATTTTAGTCCTACTGCAGAGAGAAAAAGTGGCATTACAGTTCTACAAACACAAGGGTACAGAAAGCATTTGCTGATACACATGTAATATAATTTGATCCAATAACGTTGGACGTGGCAAACCATTAATTTACAATCAAAGGCACAAATTAAGGCTGCAAAACACTCCCAGCAACAAAATTCACTGTTATCACACAAACTCCGATGACTTTTCCAGCTTTCAAGCGTCAAGGCTGTAAAAGAGCTATTACCCTTTGCTAGTTAGGGCACGCAGATTAAATGTGCAAATTTCCGACCAAATCAGATATCTCACGATGTCTTTCAGAAACAACAGAATCAGCTTTCTAGATTTAAGTTATAAGAAGTATTACACATATGTAGACTAAAGAGGGCAACATTAATAGCAAACTTCTAAATATTCTTGCCAAAAGCTAATGGCATTTCTTCCTGAAATCTTATCTGAAGATTTCTTTAAAAAATTCTTCTCCCTACCAAAAACTTCCTTATTTTAATTAGCACATGTTACAGTCATTAGAGACTGGTGTACAGGTGAACATGTGAAAAAAAGAGTCAAAACTATATTTAGATACTCAGAGTGAAGCAGAACACTAGAGGAGCTATTAGGAAGCCAGGGTGTTTTAATATTAAAAGAATCAAAATGGAATAACAGCAACCTTCAAAAATCCAGAGAGTATTTAAATTAAGATATATTATATATTGAAGTTAATATAGATTTGAAAGGGATTAATGCCAGGCTTGCAGGTACAAGAAAGCTGCAGCAAAGCGATACCCACAGCACACAGTCCGCGGTGCCACAGGGACTGCAGAACTGTGATGACATTTGAACTGTAGTCCTGCATGGAAATGGAATGCAGAGCAGGCAGTAAAACAAGCATAAAGGGGAATGAAAAATGTATGTTCCACAGTGCAAAGTTAGTGCCTGTCTAGGACAGCACTGTACCCTTGGGGGTACATACAGGAGGACAGTTTGTATCAACCTTAGGCAGAAAGCCGAGATACCAAAACCCCTTTAACACCTTCTCTTCTGCCTTTCCATTTGTTATCGAGCCCCCAAACGCAGCGATGCCTAAAGAGCCTCAGCGCTTTGGACGAGGCCACGGCCGCTACCGCCTTGGGGCCGCCCGCGCCTCCCTGGCTCCGGCTTCCCCGGCGCAACAGCCGCGAGGCGCCCCGGGACGTGCGCCCCGGGACGTGCGCCCCGCGCAGCGGCCCCGGCG
>VWPW01026766.1:268179-287298 GCA_013389825.1 Crypturellus undulatus | reverse complement strand
GCTCCGCGGCGGCTCCTCCGCGGCGCCGGCGCCTCCTACCTGCCCGCGCCGCTGGGCGGGGCCTGCGCGGGGCCTGGGGCGCGCGGCAGCCACGCTGCCAGGAAAATAAACACGCAAACAGAGCAATAATAGAAAATCCTGCACGCGGAATCCATGCAGAGAGGATTTCCAGGTTAAACTGGATTCACTTTAAGCGAACACACTGCTGTCTGTTATGTTTAAACGATGTCTCTTGAGCGCTACATGTCACTTCTAAACCAATATACATTGCTCACTGCTCAGGCAAGGCTTGGGAGGCCACAGGTGTATCCTGAAAAAGAGTCATAGTGAGCATGAGGAGAGAGACCATGCCATTCTGGTTTCCTCTATCTGAATAGCTCAAACGATTAATAATTCTTTGAATTTCAACTACAGAACAAGTGTGAAAAAAGGTTAGTCAGTTTCACTGACCAAACAGATACAAGACAAGTTTCACCACTGGAGCAAAACCTATGAGTGCCCAAAAAAACCCAAGTTTCCATCAGAAAATTGCTCTGCAGAATGTGAGGAAAAGCCCCACATTCCTCTAGCGCGTTTTTACAAGAGCTCTGTTGGGCCTGATGAGACATGATGCCGCCGACGCCGCACGTTTGAGCCGAGTCTCGGGCCCTGGCAAGCGCCCGACAGGGAGCTCCTGTTTCCAGGCGCTCCTGCTGAGAGTCTTCCCAAATCCAACGCTCCTGTGCCAGACACTGACAGACACCTGGACCTCTCCAAAAAGAAACCAGAGAAACGGCCTGGTCTTGCCCGAAACACAGCAGTGTTTTGATTAGCACGTTGTGACTGTGGGCGCACAGGCTGCAAGTCACTCTTCTCCGTCGTAACCTCCCACTTCAGAAGAGCCCTTACAGGAAGGAGTGAGGAATTTTCTCATCCTAACTTGCCCTCTTCCCGATTCTGATGTTTCTTATTTTGGAAAAGGCACTGCTGTAGCAACAGCCGCCTTCTGCTCGTTCAACATGGCAAGGTACTTGCTGCACGTTCACAGAGAAATTTCAAACAAACTAGACTGGCACTTCTGGTTCTGACCCTCAGATCTGAAGGCTTTTGAACTTCAGTCAGTCAAAATACCTTGCTGGCAAATAATTTAATCAGGTAATCTTTATTTAACAGTTATTTTACCTAAAACTTGTTTAGCAGTGTTCATCTAGCCGGTCGATAGTTTTCAGTTAATTATTCACTTGTCAGCAGACCAGTTGAATTGGGCTGACTTACAGTAGAGAGGCCTCAGCCAAAGCAAGCAGGGAAGACCCTGACCTAGAAGTAATTTAATTCTGTGTACCTGACCACACAGTCTTAACCGTAAACCTTTGAATAAAAAGCAGCTATTTGTCTTTCATTGCTGTTTAAAAACACTCTGAAGAGGCTGACGGGGCTGTCAACCATTTAGTTCCATGTAGCTCCCCTCACTGTTTGGGGTTGTACCAGCCCTAAACAGTGAGCAGTGACCAGGTACATATCACTAAATTATAAATTGTCTCAGTGAATTACTTGGCATATTCACTTGACTGCTGCATCACACACCCTACAAAACTCTTTAAAGGCTTTATGATTTGAAGAAATCCTAATTTAAAGATTTGCTTCACCGGCTTTTGAAGGGTAATAGTTTCATATCAATTTGTTTGGGACCCTTAGTCATTTATTGGATAGCAGATCCCAAAACATACAGAACTGAACTTGCCTTTTAAGTAACGTTACAAGGTCAGCATTCATTCTGACTTTTCTTCCCCTCCATGGGAACTCCCTTGCATTCCTCATTCAGGTTTCCTAGGCAAGTAATATATACAAAGACTCCAGCTGCCACTATTTTGCATTACTTAGCTTCTGAAGAATATTAGAAGTTATTTACTGTCTTCCTACCTATTTCAGGTTTCTGTTGAAGAAGGCCAATGACTGGGTGGGAGAAAGAGGAAAAACAAATGGAGAAGAGAAGTGAAAGAACAAGCCAAACATAAGAGATCACAGACAGACACATGTTTCAGCAAACGCAGCAAGAGCAGAAAGTAATAGCAAATCGTGGAAATACAGTGGAAATAATGTGAAAAGGGGGCAAAGGTGTAAAGGTGTAAGTATTTTTATTGCAGATCTGTTTAAACTGGTATGAAAAAAAGCCTTGTCACTGACCAAATATTACAAGTATAATTTTATAATATCAATAGAACTAAACAGGCGAAAATACAACAGAAAAAAGATTGCAAGACAAAGAAGGAATGCAGAAGACTTGTTTAAACATAGCCAGGAGCTTTGTTAGTGAACACTGCTCTGTATTCTGTGGTACTTAAATATATATTCAAATATTCACACAACAAGCACAGCCCAAACCACTTGACAAGTACAATCCAATATTTTAGTTACTGTTTAAACACTGTGGGTCAATTGACTAACACCTTGGAATAATTCTCTCACTTTCGGTTTCAAACACTGACACAACAGCATTCAGCGTCTGTTATTGTATCTTCAAAAGATTATCTTGCCCTAACCTACCCTTTTATCCTTCAAAAACAAGTTTTCTGTCCTCCTCTTTATGCTCAGGGATAACACAACCTCCTTGCATAAGAACAGACAACTTCTAGTCCCCAAGTTTGGGCACTTTGGGTAAGGTGACGTCTGGAATCACAAACTCCTGTGATGCCATCCTGCCTATCAGCAGCTCCAATTAAACCAAGTATTTCTATTTAAAGCCCTCCAAAAAGTAGTAATGTCACACTGCAGTAGACTTAAGGCGATCTTTGTTAATTATCGTTGGCCTTTTGTCTGTAAGGCTCTATAGTTAAAAGTTCACTTGGAAAAAAGCAACAAAACTATCACCTCGCAAGCAAGGACACCGATGACCCCTGTGACTGGCCTGCACATGCCAAAGGGCTTTAGGCCCCTTTCTCCTTTATGGACCCTCCAGAAATTTCGTATTTGGCTATGTGGGCAGCCTGAGGATGCAACCTCCCAGAAACCCCACAGGCTGCGACGGTCAGGCCTCATGAGAGCAGATAGAGCAACTCAGAGCAAGTATTATGTAATAGCCAGCAGCCTGACAGCCACAAACTCCCCACAAACATGCACGAGGACAGACAGGCATCTGCCCTTTGCTATCATTTTATATTCTGTGCTCATCAGTTACTCTCATTCTACTTCTCAGCCTCTTGTTTGGATACATTTAATTAATCCAAATCCATACTGAAGTATCTCTGCTTAGCATTACCTGCTTAGGAACTGGATTTGAAAGGCTTGGGAAGGAGCCAGCTGGAACCAGGTGTTCAGCTCTGCTAAACACCTAAGACTGTTCGAGAGCAGGCCTCTGACAGATGCCTTGGATACATAAGATTCCCCAGAAGGGTCCATGGGCTGTCAAGGGCAAAGATCAAATAAAAGGTGACCCTAAATAGGGAAGAAATAGGGAAGTGATTTAGATGAAAGTTTGAGAGTTAAAACCCTGGGGAGAATACACACATACACACAGTTGCACAAGATGTCAACTGCAGAGCGCATGTGCAAGCAACGGTGTCACCAGGTAACTGCTCTTTTACCAAAGCTGATTTTGTAACACTTAATTTATGTATGCATATTAATAGCTTTCATTAACTCATCTTCATAGCTGCCTGCCTGGGCTTATTATAGAAGCCTGAACAATGTTTTAGTTTTTACAGGAGCTGCAGGAAAATGGGGGGGTTTGTTTGTTTGAGTCTTTTTTTTCCCCTTTCCCCTTTCTTTTTGTATCTAGATCAGTGCAAAATTTCTTAAGAGAGAAAGTCTTTCAGTTTGGAGGAATTAAATTAACAGGACAGAGATGGATTTGGAGAGAACCTATTCCCACTCCCTCCCTCAAACAAAGGAGCCAATCCACACACAACCAGTACAAGCACCCCAGGGAACTGCAGAGTTAGGCAGCAACATTAGCTCTTCATGAAACCTAACAGCTTTGCAAGTAAAGAGACTTCCAGTACTGAATGACATTCACAGCAAGCTGATCATTCTCCAGCACTCTAGACATGAACACAAAGATCCATATCCTACAAGATGAGAGTCTTGGAGCAGAGAGAATGGTGGAGATCAAAATCAGAATCTACAACACTATATGGAGCAACATTTAGTGTAGCAAGCACAAAAAAAAAAACAAACCAAGAGAAAAAGCAACTATATCAGAGAAATTCTTCACAGAAGCCATGAAGAAAATACTGCATTAAAGCACATGAAACTTTTATTAATGATGAATACTAGTACACAAACAAGTACAGTGCCAGAAGCAGCAGCATCACCTCCAAAATAAATGTCAGAAGGAATTAAAGAAAACAGGTAAAGCTGAACGACTTACACGGACGAGTTTAACCCTACTTAAGGGAACACATAGGCCAAACAGGTTGTTTCACACCATGGAAATGCAGATTTCCTGCCACGGTTCTTCAGAGTAATCACATTTTTTAGGTTGGATGGCCACTCTTTACTTGGCTGCTGCCTACGCAGACATCCAGAACAAGTGTAATTGCTGCGGAAAGAGGAAACTCTTTCCTTCTGCTCAACAGTATGTTGTAACTAACAAACTCCTTCATAATTTGATATAGATGAGCAATTTGGGGCAAAAAAAAGCAGGATGAATTTTTAAGAAAAAATACATTATCAGATAGTGGCGTATCACATCTGCACTTCAAATATATGCATCTATCTTCTTCACTTTATCCTCCTCGGGTCCTTAATTTCACTCACATATTCTATGAAAGTCCCTGTATTATTGCAATATTGGGCACTATAGAGCTCTTTTCACTTGGAGCTGAGTATTTTGCTAGAAACTAATCTTAGTAGTTGTCGGCATTATAAAAAAGAAAATACTTACAAAGCAAAGCACTTAAAGTAAACAGNTATTTTGCTAGAAACTAATCTTAGTAGTCTGCATTATAAAAAAAAAAATACTCACAAAGCAAAGCACTTAAAGTAAACAATGAAAGGCACATAAAATCTCAATTGTCATCCAAAAATTACTGTTTCATGTATTAGTGCAGTGGTAGATAGGGCCCCACCAGCAGGTGTCATCCCCTCACAGCCTGGTCCCCCTGCAGAAGCTCCAGGAGCGGAAGGTGCACGGATAAACACCAGTAGTTGCTGCTCGTCCAGTCCACATCATGTTAGCCTGACACTCCACTCATTACAAGAGGGAACACAAACAGGCACCCATGTGAAATCTCTGTGAGCCACTTCTGTCACCAGAGGCAGCACATTACAAATGCTAAACTTCATATTGACTAATCTAGCTTAGTTTTCAATAGATGCGTGTTGCAGTTGTGTCTCGAGTCTCCTACACTTGCCTAGATGGAAGCATTTTCCATGTACTTTGGTCCAGACTTGGACTTTCACATGGATTCCAAGAAGGGGAAGAGAAAAGGGCGGTGAACCCGACTGTTACCGTTTTATAACTCCTGTAAGTGGCACTTCTGCACAAAGACAAGGGCAAGGGCAACGGATCATATTAGAGACCTGCAGCAAAAGATGTACTTGAATTGCATCTGGTATGTAGTTTATTGGTATGCTCTAAAATGCTCTGGGACCATTCAGGGACCAGGTTTGTCCCCTCTTAAGCTACGTGGTGCTCACAATTCTTAGAGCATTCTGAACCTCTGGAAATAAGAGCAGCCGGAAGCCTTGTTCTGACAGAAGGAAGGAAGTGTGGGTTTGCTTGTTTGTCAGTGGTTTTCATATCTAGTTTTCTCACTTTCGACTTTTTTTTTTCCAAAATATCAGCAGTGAAAGGCAGCATAAGATGTAAAGAATAAACTAGATTTGGATTTACAGTTCTGTTAGTACTTCTGACAAACTGCCTTTGTCAAAAAAGACATAAGCATTCAACTATAGCATTGCTAGATACCAAGCCAGAGTTAAAAAAAAAAAAAAAAAAAATTAAAATGTACTATCAAAGGTAGAGGCTGTATATCATAATCCAAAAAAATCATTTTTTAATGCAAAAAGTGTATTTTTGAATGCAAAAAGTATAGTGTCATTGCTGTCCTTACTATGATCACTTGGTTGGATCCAACTGTTTCTTTGTATTTCTTTATATTTGCCATATTGCTAACCTTCTTGCCAATCCACAGAATATGTATTTTCATCCACCAACTTCAAAGCCTTAAAAAAATCCCCAAATAAACAAAAAACAAACCCACACCTCCAAAACTCTAGACTCTCCCCTTCAGTTCTTGCAACTGTGGGTCAAGGTTTAAATGGCTTATGTAAGTCTCAAGTATTAACTAAGTCTCAGCAGCAGAGTTATATAAAAATACAACCAATCATTTTACACTAGGAAAAAAATATTTACACTAGGAAAAAATAATATGATACATGATGTCCAAGAACAAACAAGGGCAGAGGACAGATGATCAACTTTTGCACCTACTGACTGCACAGAAACTAAACTTTTCTTTACCAGGGCTTTCTTTTTATAAAAAAATAACATGACAGTCTAACCAAAATCAGTCAATGGAATATTACAAGTTTCATGATGAAGTTTCAAAACTTCAAGCACATGGCAGATTAAATAACTCTTCAGATGTGCAGAGTTTTTTGTTAGCTGTTACAGCATTCAGGGGTAAGGACCACAAGGACTTGGAAGGATACTGTATGCTACTACACTTTGGATAACTTTTCTTACTACTCATGATCAAATTGTATCTGTTGACATTTCATTTTGATGTAAATACACCCATTTCAGAGGGACAGTAGTAACCAAAGCATTAAAAAAGCACTGCACTTTAGTGCAGTCATCATTCAAATTAATGAGAAACTGATATATGGCAAACTAAGATGTTCCTGCACACAAATCCAACTACTCTGCTTTCCCTCTAGCAGCTGTAAGAGCAAGAAACTCTTAACTGCAGTTTCCTCCAACTGTGATGCATAAATTAAAGTGATTTTTGTAGATGACAGCCCACTTGTAAGTGCAAGAACACAAAGAGTAAAATGGCAAAGTTTCATAGTTACAAGGTAATCTTACTTCGTGTCATCTTAAGATTTTTATAGATTTTCAATTAAGCAGAGAAACAATTTTGTTTTAGAAGCAGGATAAAGTATTTTGTAAACCCACGGAGACAGAAGATGTTCTACAACTCACAGAGTAAAGCAGTCATATCATTACTGCACTGTCACAGTAAAATATTCAGTGCTCTTCAGTGATCTGTACGAAGGTCAGGGAACAACTAAAAATCAATCACTGTCTGGATGCAACTGCAAGGCTGCTGAGGATGCCCAGCCTGGAATTTGGAAGGAGTAATGTTGGAAGAGCAGCCTAATGTCTTCCAAACTTGAATTAGCTGATGAAATTTTATATTCAGTCTGAAGCAGATACCATGCCAGGGCTCAAAAAAAATCTACCAGTATCAGCAGAAAACAGCAGCTCTGTTTTCTCACAGGAGTGGAATGAGTCACTATCACATTTCTAAAGCAAATTGCTTCCGATTCAAGTGTACCTGTAATTCATATAGAAAGGATTGCAACAAGAGCTCTTCAAAATACTCACTTCAGAAATATTCTGTTCCACTGTTCACCTTGATATAACTAAGGTTCTCCCAGGCCTACAATAATCATTTTTCCCTGCTTAGTTTGCCACTAAAATTCATGCCTACCCAAACATAGTAGCTAACATCAGAATTAGAGAGCATGTCTGTGTTCCTAATTTTACCTCCACCAGGGATGGGATGGTGAACAGATGTTAAGACAAGTCTTTCTCACCTAACCAAATAAATTTGGAGTTGTCATTCCTATTACCATATTACCAATAGTGCTTATTTCTCACTATTACAAGATTAATATTTAATTTTGAGAAGAAGAATACTGAAGTACTAAAAAAAAATTAAAGAATGCTTCAATCGTGATTACTGATAACATACAAGAAATGTGGGGATATCTCTGGCATCTTCTGTTGTGGCTGTTACTAAAGTTTAACACACTTCTTTAAAGGTCAGAGCAAGCAAGAGGGCTGTTTATACTGCTGAGCCTTAGCTCCAGTGCTCCTACATGCACAAATGCTCAATAAATACAGCAAGATGTACACTAAAAGCTTTATTGTATATTTGCACAATTAAATGAGCACCAGATTTTAAAATTCAGTTTATGGAGAAGATGTCTCAGGTGACACAAGCCAGAGGAATTTGGCATTTTCATAAAATAACAGAGTGGGGAGAGGTCCCATCAATGAACAACAGGACCAGGGGGACATAAAGCGAGCACAGAACAGGAAAGCATTTGCACCAAAGTGAAAGCAGTTTCAGACACCTTCCTTAAGGATGAACGTGAAAGTATTAATATGCCTAACATGTTGGACAGAATCAGGGTCAAAGTATACTTCAGTGGATTCTAGAAGTGTGGGCTTGTCAAGAAAGGAAGATGCGAAGGTTAGTTATTCCACGTATGTGGGACTATATGAAGCTTTGTTTTTGTGCATGCTCAAGAAAGTTGAAAGCACAGCCTATGACTGTGTTTAGGTAGAGGTGAGAGGAAAACATACAGGACTCCCACTCCTTCAGATTGTATTAAAAAAAACAACAGCAAACAGAGCATCACACCATTTTTATAGGGAGATGAGGAGAATGTTTTCTTGCAGATTTATTAAGAGGCAAAGTAAACCTGGCAGTAACAAGGATCACTTCCAGGAACACTTGACAGTATCTTCTCAGCACATTAACCATGGGATTTCCTTCTTCCATTTTAGAATAAAAAATTTAAGTGCTGCTGTACAATCTGCCCAGACCAGAAAGGTTAAGCAGTTTTTTATTTAAGAGCTTCAGAGAGGAAATAATCCAGCCCGAAATTTGTAATACATTCTATGCCAGGATACTACTAAATTAACTGCAGACCAGTGTCAGTCTTAAAGAAACAAAGGAACAAAATCCCAAATATTACTGGCTAGGGACGATAAATAAATTACAGTCTGAATCCCATTAAATAGACTAAGTGACCTCTTCTTTGCCAGAAGCAGCATTTCACTGGCTAAGCCTCTTTAGATTCCAACAAACAATAACATTAAGACCCAGTACATTGTAAAACATGGACACAGCAATAGAAAAGTACCTGCAATACAGGCTAAGAAAATCAGACAAGGTTCACAGAAAGTTTTTGAAGTAAAATGAGGAAGAGATCGTAAATCTTCCAACTTCCCATCAAATCTTACTCAACTTCCCATCAAATCTGCCTCATTACACCACAATGGAAGAAGGGTATTTGCGGAGACAGCTATACTAAGCTAAGGGAAAGATATCCCCTGGGTGCAAGCTCCAATATGCTTAATGAATTAGTCTGCCTGACAGAGGAGCTTTATTGCTGTTTACACTACACTTGCATTCATGAGGCATTATATTTCAAAAGCAGCTTTTTTATCTTATTAAAAACACATATAATCTAGAAAGCAACAAATTTAGATTGTTTCTAAGCAAATTGAGAGTTTCCTGAAACTTGTGAAATAGAAAGCACAAGAGAGTTCAGTTTAAGGCAAGCAAGTGTCAACACTCAGCAAAGAGTTGACTCCATCTCTCAAGAGAGATGACTAAGAGAAATGGGAGACAAGAAAGCAGCAGGTTCCTCCAAGAAAAAATACAGCAAAATAACCTGTGCTTGTGCTCTATTAGAGAAACAGCAGAAGTTGTATCAGGAAAGTAAGCTGGGCAAGTCTTGCATTTTGAGGATCAGTGAGGAGCTCAAGATAAGATTCATAATGTTAAAACAAGGTCAAATCACTAAGAGTAAGTATGAACCCTGCTTAAATACATAGGTATGAGAATTAGCATAGTTAAGGCAGAAGTGTAAAGCAAATAGACTATATATTGGTAATAAGATTTTTTTCTGTTGTCATTTTCTTGTTTTTTTTTTTATTTTATTTCAGAGCAAGGAAAATGTTGCTGCTCTAGAGAGCAGAGAAAAACTGATGAGAGATGACATTGAGAAGGCTGCCGTGTTTAGCAGCTTCTTCACTAACAGGGTCCAATATATGCAAGAGATAGCATAGTAGGTAAGATTTCAGCCCACAGTGTTTATAGCGGGCAGAACATATCCCAATGAACAAAACAGCAGGTGAGAATATTCAGAAATTAGAGGTTTACAAATTGGTTGGGTCTGATCAACTTCTTTTAGGATGTAGCTCAGAATTATGAGTTATAGGTCACTTGTAAAGGATAAGCAAGGTGGCATACCGGAAAACTGGAAAGGGGCAAGAATCATCTGTTAAGGCAAAAAAAAAAAAAAAAAAAAAGAAAAAAAAAAGTGAAATTATAGACCTAATGAGTCAGTTTAACCCCAAATCCTTGATGAAATCCAGAACACATTAATTTGCAGCACATGGAAGATAATATAAACCAGTAGGCAATAAAGATTTGTTGAGTCACATTGCTAAGTTTCTTCTCAAATAAGAAACTTGATGGTAGATAGCAGAGAAATCACAGATATAATATCTTACCTTTAGTAAGGCTTTCACAGAAAGGCCTTGTGATATTTTAATGGTTCTACTCAGGAAGCAGGATGGATATAGTTTAGGAAGTGCAAAATATTAGTTCAATATAGGACTGTCAGGCTACAGCAGGGATCTGAAAGGACAGGGTGAAATGCAACCAGTTATGTACAAGATACTACCCACAGGCAGGAAACAGCAATCACAGAAATAGCAGGTGAGAAATTAAAGGCAGCAGACTACAGAGGATCACAAAAGAAGGTCATGGTGTTGTAAGAAAGGCAAACACTACTGTGAGATATAAAATGGGACTGTTACAGTTCAGTATCTGAGCCTCATCTGCTGGACTCAGATAAACACCAACAATGTTCTGCCTTACTCTCTTAGTACCTGAATCCTTAGGAAAGATGCAGACCCACTGGAGACAGGCTAGGAAATTTACTATTATAAGGGAATGAAAGGAAGTCTTGCAGGAGAATGGGATGGACACGCTGTTGTATAAGAGAAA
This sequence comes from Crypturellus undulatus, assembly GCA_013389825.1. Classification (NCBI taxonomy): domain Eukaryota; kingdom Metazoa; phylum Chordata; class Aves; order Tinamiformes; family Tinamidae; genus Crypturellus; species Crypturellus undulatus. Next base: position 276,340 of record VWPW01026766.1, on the reverse strand, counting down.
GAAAATATACATGAGATTGCTTTTTAAAATGCTGATACAAAGATAAGAGAATCATCTCCTCTTTAGGCTGCACACAGGACGAGTCCTAATGGGCTGACTGTAACCAGCATAGTGAAGATTCAGGTTGAAACTGAAGAGGAGGGACAAGAACCAGTAAAGTTTTTCTAAAAGAGCATGAAGCAGTAGATGACACTTCAAAGAATAGAACTTTAAAAATAGTTTTGGCATGTGCTTTTTAATAACCCTCTTCTCTCCTCCAAAAGCAACCAACCAAAGAACATTTCACCTTGTGACACAGTTTAACCAACTTCTCGAGACTGTAAAAATTAAAACCTTGCTTTCATCCTCATGATGGTGACAAATAAGTGTGAGAGGAGAGAAAAGGCAGCTGGTTTGTAAGCCTAAAGAGGAAAAGCACCAAGGGAAGTCGAGTGGCAGGCAGGAAAGAGGCAAGAAAGATGAAAAATGAGACTGCATTTGGCAAAGAAACCAGAGAAAGCCATGGCAGGTGTGTGCGTTACATTTGCATGAGTAACAGCTTATGAGGCTGCATTTGAAGTCGAAAGCAAAAATAAGGTTGCAGGTGGATATATCTGCTCTTACTCTGTCTCCTGAGCCAAATCCATCTCAGTAACTAATGCTGCCCAAGAAAAGCACATCCACAGAGAGGGCAATAGCTGATGCCGTGGATCTGGCATCTGCAAGGCAGGATTTCTTGTTTCTGCTTCAATCCAGTTCTAGTCTGGTCTTACGGGCACCCATTCATGGTCTATAGGGATTAGAAGTGTCCTGATGTCCATTTTCCAGTTTGGCTACATCTGAAAGCAATCCAGTTCATGTTCCCCACATGAACCAAAGCTTAAGACAAAAAGATTGAACAAGGTACTTCAAAAGCAGGCTAGTGAGCTAACATGGTAACTCGTGCTGAACCAGAAGCCCAATGGTGGCATTCATATAGCAGAAAGCAATGTGAGATAGTCAACTACATGAAAGAAGAGGAGAAAAAAAAAGCAGCCAAAAGGCCAGGTATCAATTAAGTACATCCCCTAGCTGTAGTGCAGTAACCTAATCGTAACTAAAAACATGCTTCAGTTTCTCATTGTCACTAGCTAGTTTTTTATTGACATTTTTATTTCATGGCACAACTTTTTTTTAAGGGGGTCAAACTGTGTGTCCTTGCACATTTGTGTGTGTATAGCTGTCTTTGAAAATATCTGTTTATTGTGAGATACGAGGCCAGCCTCTATTCCTCAGGAGACCACCTTAAAGACTGGGCACATCCCATGATCAACATAAGCCCCTGAGTTAAGTATGTGGACTGTGAGTGGTTGATCATAAAATTTCTTTCAGGTCATTTTAAATCATGTTTTCGTCTAAAATATGAAAGTGTTATTTGCTGATGCTGACACGCCTACAAATGTTAGGCCATTCCTTCTGCCACCTCTGTTTTAATTCTTTGTAAACAAATATATAAGAACCTCAGTCTAAAAGTACCAACCTCATCTAAGATCAAATGCAATTAAGATCCTTGCACAGAAAACCTGGACACATTTTATATATGAGGGAAGCTACAGAATTTTGGTTTTATTCCAGGTAATTAACCATCAAGAAAAACAGATAAAGGTATAAAACAGAGGATCATCACTGAGGTTCCTAATGGACTAGTGCTGCAGAATTATCTTTGCAAAACAAGCATTACTTACACATTTTGGTAAAATATTCCACAAGTTTAACATTTTAAGCCTGCTTATGAATTTCTAAAAGCCTCAGTAAATTCACTTTAAAAGTGCTGAAATAATCAGAGGCCCTACCCAAAACCAAGTGAATCATAAACTTAATTTCTCTTATTCTGAAAACCTTTAAGTCAAACTTCTGGCTTACTTTTACACAGAAGATAAAACGAAATTAAAAAATAAGAAATCCTGTGCAACATAACATCCAAGCAGCAAATCACGTTTCTAATTGGCTTGGAATACATATAAATTCCTTGTGTTTCAGTTTGCCCTCTGCTTTTAATTGAGTAGAAGACTACTATAAACATTTTCTCTTTCTCAGCCTTCTTCCCAGACAAGTGACATATTGTTCATATATATATATATATCACACACACCTCAAACAGCCCAAACCAAAGCAAAGGATAAGTACATGTTCAGATTGCTACCGAGCACTGAGATTTCCACATTGGATTATGCATTGTCAAAAGAAACTTGCATATCTCTAAAAAAAAGACACTTTTAATAGTGTCTTTTTATAGTTTAGTGCTACTTTTAACATCTGTTTAGCTTTGCTTTCCATTATCTGCTTAAAGAGAGAAGAGCAGACTTGGAAACTCTAGCAAATCAACCTAGAAAGCTTTGCTCAGCAGTGTCTCAGTCTCTGCTCAACAGCTCTGTACTGTTCAAAGCACAAGCACAAGTGCATCACTGTTCTCTCATTTAAATGTAGAATAATTCTAGGATTCATGGCAATGCCAGCTTAAACTTTGCTCTAAAGAAACCCTTTGTTTCAAATAATCAGTGCCTAGTTTTAGATAATTCTATAAAGAATCCTATTCATTCACTAAATAACATATTAGTTAACATGAAAAGAGCACCAAAAAAACAGCCAACCTCTGAAAAATTCTGAAGTGTAGCTAAACCAATCTACTTGGCATATGCTTTTATAGTTACATATAACGTATGTACACATACACAAGATGTAAAATATTGGTGAAAAGAGATTAGTTCTTTTTTTTTTCTTTACAGAATCAATTAATATAAAGACACTGGAAAATTTATGAACATATGAGCCATGCTCTCTTGACAAAATGATGCAGCATTTTACCTACCATTGTTCCAAGCATCACAAGATTCTTCAAGGGTCCAATTTTGTCTCTCCTTACAGAGAAACCCCATTATGTTTTCAGTAAAGGCTCTGAACACAGAAGGATGGCAGAAGAGAGTTGCTTAGACCCAACAATTCAGAAGAAAACAGACTTTTTTTGCAAGGCCTTTTTTTCTTTCCAAATTTAAACGTTTTAAGACCGCTTAAGCTTTCCCTGCTATTCTGAAAATCCAGAACCCCTTGTAAATGAGACTGATCAAGCTCAATTAATTATTTGCATGAAGTGTATCGTGAGTACTATGAGTACCAGGAGATTAGATTAACACCCATAGATGCATTAATGAAATAGGACGGTCATTTTCATTCATTTTTTCATTTATTTTCTCCATTTAGTAGTTTAAGAAGCATTCCAAATTTCTAGACTTCATGTATCTTCCTTTTGCAAGCTAAGGTAAATCCCATCCATAAAGACAGAAAAAAGAAGCCAAGAATTTTGCACACCTTGTACCACCTGTCCCTATTCTGTGAGAAGGGAAACAGAACAAAAACCACCAGAATAACTGGCTACTGCAGCAGGTTGCCTGGCAGAGCTGGGTAAGATCCAACCTAGGAGATTTTCCAAACCTAACTCAAGTCCTGAGCAACCTTCTCTGAACTCAGTGCTGACCACGTTTTGAGCATGAGGCCACACTGGATACCTACCAAAATCCCTTCCAACCAAACTAGGATTTAGCCCTAAGCAGTACTTATCATATTCTTCTTGCTGAATCCTTCAGCTGAAACTTCACAGAAAAACAGTGTTATATTGAGCAGGGCAGGATAACAAGTCTGTCTCCAGAACACTCACTTTCGTTTTAAAATATCAATTTGAGCATCAACAATTAACAACGTGAAGCCCTGAAACTGTCATCACATCAAGATAACTTCAGTAGAACAACTAAAAAGCTGTGTTTCCAACTCATCCCCTACTATAACAGCAAACAAATTCCTTAAACTTGCAAATACTTTGCATATATTTATATATCAGATTTTGCACTCTAAACTATTTATCTAATACAAAGACTTGAAGTTACAATTCCAGTTGTTCAATCAACACTTAAATACAAATTACAATTCCCTGGGACACTACAAACCTATCTTGATGTACCTACATCAAGAGTCCACAGTCCTAGCTGAAGATTTCTTCTGTTTGAAGTCTGTTCCATGCTATTTAACAGTCCCATGAAAAATTTTAAACAATCTTGTTCCCCCAGTTGTTTCACAACAGCAAACAAGAGATGGAAAAGTACAGTCAAAGGACAACTAGTAATACAAACGAGAGGAGGAGAAGGCAGCAGCAAAATGGCCCTTGCAGCTGGAAACATGTCAGTCCTGTTTCTCAGCCGAGGCCTGCCCTAGCCTAAATGGGGCATCACAGCCAAAGTAGCAGAATTCGAAACCCTTTAATTTTCTCCAAGAGAAATGTAACGGTCTATGAAGTTAGGCAACTTCTACAAGGGCAACATTTTGCAATAGTATTTGGCAAGGCACTCAGCACTAGCAGGTTGCCAGTCGGCGCAGTAGTTTCAGACAAGACTGCAGCAACCGGAATGTGATGTCTCTTTGAATAAAGGATCTTTGAAACAAACTCAGACACCAAATCTTACCACATTCCCTCTCGCCCCCAGCAGGTGCTTTCCTGGCCTAAAACAAAGAATCACTGTACCAGTAAAACAAAGCATTTTGTATACATGAGAGGAGAGAGGAATTTCCCTCTCCTTGTCAGATGATGCTTGCAGTGCCTGAAAAAAAAACAAACAAAAAGATCACATGCAGATAGAACCTTATTTCTTCCTGTTCTTCACTTGGCTAAAAGCTATGGAAGAAGATTCTCAACAGAGTCAGATGACGGAACAGAGTTACAGCTCAGGTTATAGTCACCCAAATCTGTGGATTGGGTCAGTTACACCAAGAACTAGACACCTGCAGAACACAAAACTGGTACAGTGGTACTTATCACTACATGGCTATAGACAGAGCAGCCCTAGAATTTCTTTGGAAAAAGAAATCTTCTCTGGAAACACTGAACTTGTGCGCTTACTCCAACTTCAGAGCTTAGGCTCCCAGGCCAATTATTTTCCTAAAACAATTGATGAAGTGCTGCTCCTCTCAGGAAATATGTTGGGATGTTACAGCTCTGCGGACAGTGCCACCATCAGCAACCAAGCACTGCAAGGTATGAGGAGCAAGTCCTACTCCCCATGTCCAGACTGCAACTGTGGGGTGGGAGAAGGTGCTGGTCCCAATGCCTGGGGCTCAGGCCCCAGGAGCTTGGGCTTCCCCCATGCAAACGCCGCCCACACTTTGGACCAGCCCCATCACTACTAGCTCAAGAGTTACTTGAGACACTAGCTTTAAAAAGGAGGCCCCACAACGCATTTCGAGACACAGCAGCTCCTCTCAGCCCGGGTGCTCACAATGTGCCTGTCAGCCGCCCTAGTTTCTTCATCTCCCAGGAGCTTTGATGCTCCGCTGCAGCGGCTCTAGATAAGGCGCTTAGGAACTTTCTGCTTAAGCAGGGAGATCCGATGAGTTTAAGACACTTCCAGAGTCAGAGAGACACTTTGGGGCAGCTTGGAAAACCTGGGCACATAAGGCATGTTTAAAAACTAGAAACATAAGCAAGAACCCCATTAACACCTTTTTAAGAGTTCTCAGAGTATTCTTCAACACTTCTACTTTGGAAAGCTTAACTTTTGCATTGCAGGTTATTTTAGCAGATGCATGCTATTTAAATTACAGCATACAACATATATTTCAATATAAAAATTCAAAGCAATAACTTTAGATCAAAACAACACATTGCCTTGCTACAGCTTAGTCTATATGTGCACACAGATTAATTGTGCCAGTGTCCTGACCTCCAAAAGAAAGAAATCATAGCAATAAAAGTCCTTAATGACTTACGAACATCCAAAATGGAATCACAAAAATAACCAGCAGTGACTTGGCTTTTGGGAAATGCTAATTCTTTAAAAATTGTATTTTGAAAATGTCAAGTTAGACAAAAAAAAAACACTTCTTTTTTAACTGTAAGTGTGTGCTGTAATCTGGTCTCAGTTTACATGCAGAAATGCTGGGCACTGGTGTATAGAATTCCTCATATCCAGGGGATAAAAATTCCCTAGTACTTGCACAAAAACTATAAAACCAAAACCACCTGGAAAATGATCTTAGATATAGGTAGGATGACCGAAGAAAAGGTCTGATGTACGGATGTGGCTGAAGGATCACAGCTTAATAGAATCTTAGCCTATATGAATGGGATGGAAAATAAGATTTGAAATATTGCCTTATACAGTGATGATAAATGTGAACCTGCAATTAGCCTTTGTGACATTATAAAAAAGTAACAAATAACTTGTGATTTCCATCATGAAACCTAGATCCCAGGGGAGATAAGAGTTGTTATGCAGCTATTTTTATTTCTTAATATCTATGACATTATATCCAATATACTTTATTTTTGGCACTCAGCATATTCTACCTAAGTATCTTGTTGCTGGGTCAAGTCAGCTTTGGAGACTGGCAGCTATCCCAGCTACCTAGGATGAAAAAAATAAAAAAATCTGCACATTGAAAAAAAATCAGGAATGACTATTTTAAACATATGCCATTACAGTCAAATTATCCACCTACTTGTGGATTTACTTTAAACAAGTCCTTAAAAAAACCCCACCAGACTAGTGATTTTAAAGTGCCCACATCTTAAAATTTGAAGTAAACTAGCTCCCTGCAAAACATTAGTTTATAGGCAGGCAAGAGCAGGGTGAGCTATGAACCACCCAGCTAACATCCCCTTTGGGTCTTTTGAAGGCCTCTGTTCAGCGAGGTGCAAACATCCAGTTCCTTAAAAAGGCATCTACCCTTAGAGAGTAAAAACATAGATATTAACAAGAAAAAGCAACAAATTCAAATTAGTTGTTGATTATTGTAGTAAAAATTCCCCTGGAATAATGAAATGAATAAACTACAAGCCTTACAAGACATGGGATGTAGCCCATGGATACCAGCCTAGCATATTCTCTTATCTCCTCAATCAGCATTCAATTCCCTTTTAAGACAATAAGCACTGAATTTACTAGATTAATATGAAAGATGATTAAATGACAGAGATGTCTTCCCCTAACGCAAACCGTCAAGGCTCCCAGCAGAGTTTTATCTTGTCCCACCAAGAGCTGTGCTGAAACACCCTGCAACTCCTTCCTCACAGGAAGGAAAAGCAGCTTCCGAATCCTCTCCTTGCCTCCAACCTTCTCTCGTACAGAAGGGGCTTAAAAGGATAATAGAGAGGCTGCTCCGGGCATCACCTCTCTGGCCTGGATTTCACTGGAAAGAGAGAAAACAGACCCAAACTGCATGGACGACCTTTCCTCTGCAAGGCACCGAGCACACAGAGTGAAGTAGGGTCTCCCTGTTCTCCTGAAGGTTACTCCGGAAAACGGTTTCCTGGAAAAGGGCTCTTCCAGTTGCTCCGAGTCTAAATGGAAACCACCCCTCCTAACCTCTGAGAGCTCTGCCTCCAGCCCAGCACCAATGTTTACAGAATTAGGTAGTGGAACCGAACGGCGTTTGGTGTCGTCCACAGCTGCCACCCACCCGGCCACTACAGCCACCGCTGCAGAGAGTGGCTGACGCCGGGACGGAAGCACCAGGAAAAACAGCAGGGCTAGAAACGCTGCAAGGAGCGAGAAACACTACTTGGGGAGGCATGGGTGACACAAAAAAAAAAAAAAAAGAGGAAATGGAGAATGACTTTGCAACTTATTTATGAATATAACATCTGAAGTTACACTTAGAAAAAAAAAAAAGTAGGAATTTTCCGGTTTTGCTCATGCACTTCGCCCCAGCCCATAACGAGCCGCGGCGCCCGCAGGGGCGGGCTCGGTTCCCGCTCGCGGGCGCTCGGGGACGGAAACCCTTTCCCGGGATTGCGGCGCGGGAGCCTGAAACCCGCTCCCAAGTTTTCGGGCTGCGGCGGCGCCGAAGCTCCAGCCCGGGCGAGCGGTGACACTGCCCGTAACGCGCCGCTCCCTTCTCCTCCTCCTCCTCCTTTTCCTCAGCGACCCCCAACCACCCCCAACCGCCTCCAACCGCCTCAACGGCCGCGCGGGCGGGGAGCGCCCACCTACCTCCCTCCCTCCCTCCCGCGGCCGCGCCGCCGCCGCCCGCTCCGCTTCGCCTCTTCCTTTTTCCTGGCCGCCGCGCCGGGCTCCAGCGCTGCCTTCCCTGCCGCGTCAGCCGAGCTCCTCCTGCCGCCGCCTCGCCGGCAGCGGCCGCGGGCCCCGCGCGGCGGGAG
>VWPW01026766.1:225398-268101 GCA_013389825.1 Crypturellus undulatus | reverse complement strand
CAGGCGGGGACTCGCCGCGGCCCCTGGCGGCCGCCGCGGCGGGGGAGGGAAGCGCGCCCGGCGCCGCCTCCGCCCCGCTAATCCCCCCGCGATGGGGGATCCCGATCCGCCTTGCGGGGCCTCCGCTCCCCACCCCGCTCGGACGGGCGGGTAACCCAGGGCGGCGCCACCCGCTCTCCCGCCCGGCGCGAGCCCTGGCCATGGGGGACAGTCTCGGCCGCGCAGCGGTGCGTTTCAGGAGCGGCTCCCGAGACGCGGCGCCTGCTTCCATGCCCCCTCCGCCTGGCTACCCGCTTCCTGGCCAGGATTCCCTCCTCGCCTGGGCTTTTCCCTCTGCTCCCGGCCATTCCCAGGGGCGCGTTCCTGCATTCTGCGCGGCGAGCTGCCATGCGGGCTGGCGGGTGAATCTGCGATGCCACCGTTTCATTCATGCGGCCAACAACAAAAAAAAAAAAAGATTGGGTTTGGCTGGGAGGAGGAAAGGAGTTGGATGGGTTCGTGCTGCTCCTTGAGACAAGTGTCTCTAGCGACAAGGGCACGGGGAGGCCAGGTTCAAAGAGATGTCCATCACCTCGAATAGCAAGCAAGGAAAAAGAAAAGATACAGAGCCCCTTCAGTGGCTCTTTTGAATGTCTAGGGTAACCCCGTAGGCCCTTTTGTCTTCTTGGTGTTATTTTGCCTTTTTTTATGGGATAGTCACTGATGGTGCTCTTCTCTCATGGCAGGATGCGGTAAAAATAGGCTTATCAGTTTGTCTTTTTTTTCTGGCTATGTTTTTCCACTTGTCCTACCACACTTTCATGTGCACATATCACCACAGGATGCAGTACAAAATAAACCCACCCTTAATTTAATTTAAAAAGATAAGTGTTTGTATATCCGATTCACTATTCTCAGTATGTCCGTCTGAAAAGCAGCTTAGAGGCGTCACAAAAACAAGCAACATTTTGGAAAGGCATTGGAGGAGGGACACAGGACAAGAGAGGTCACTTTAAGCACCAGTGAAATTCTTGAGTGTCAGAAAGAGGAAGGCAGAGAATGAGAAAAGCAAGAACTCGTGGAAGGTGACGTGCAAGGAAGAAAACAGGGATTGTAGTATGGATCCTAGGCAAATGTGGCTTCGAGGCAAAGAGCTGAATCTGATGTTCTGCCACAGAAATTCCTAAAAAAATGATGGCTGCTTCACAGTGTTGTTCAGTACTTTTCAGATAGTTCCTCCTCTGTCCCCTTTATTTAAGTAGAGACTAAAGGGTACCACCAAAAGCCTTTTTTTTGGATGAAAAATAACAGTGTGCGGTTCTTGCAAAGTTGGTATGATTTCATGCAAACTTCCTCTTTGCTCTCTTAATTTAATGATTTTATGAATGATTTTTTTCATGAGAATGTTCATCACTCTTCCCAATCATTTTCTGTACCCGTACTTTCTTTCCAGCCTTATTCTCTTCTTTAGCACGTTTTTGAACTTGAGCCACGACAATACTTTTTGTTGTGCTGAACGTGTCTGTTTTGGACAGTTTCTTTGAAACTCTCCTGATGGTCCAAAACATTGGTGCTCTTCATCCATCTGCTCTTTGTATTTGTTTACACTATTGGTTATTTTGTACACAAAACTATTTTCATGACTTGAAAAAAGAAAAAAAAAAAGCTTACATAGTTTGACCTGTTCAAGAGATCCATTCCTGTCTTGGAAGGTTTTGTTCTGGAAAACAAAAGGAAAACAGAACAAAAAAGGTTCTTTTCCCCTCTCCAAAAAAAAAAAAAGAGCTCTTCTATCACCATATAGCCTGAAACTGGAAGCATCACCCCAGCCTTCTTTAACTCTGGAGGTTAAACCTGCTGGTACTAGTGCTCGCCCCATACAGGCACCAGGAGTGATGCTGTGTTTCCAGAACCCCAGCAAAGCTCTTCCCTGCCCCATATCTAAAATTAGAAATCGTAAAAAACATCCATTCTCAGTGAAATCCATCTCAGTAATTTCACCATAGTATACAATGCTTTCCCAAGTTTTCCTGCAATGTAAGGAGAACACAGAGCTAGGAGGAAGTTAAAAAAAAAATAAAAGGGCAACTGCTTTGATGGCTGATGGGCAACTAAAAGTCTCTTGTAGCCCATTTTTTTTTAGTAGAAGTCTTTCTTTGATATGATAGAATCCATTTTTCCTGTTCCACATGCAGCTTGACAAACCCTGGGTTCACTGGGGGATACAGTCTGTCCACAAGCCATGGACTCGCGCACGGAGAGTCTGGAACAATCTCTCCGGTCTGGGCCACAGCTGTGGGTGCATCCCAGGGCACTCGGTGACACGGCTGTGGCAGGGGGACACAACACAAGTGCAAAGTCACCCTCTTCCGGGCTGCATTCCAGGTCTGCACCACAGACCCTCCCGGTGCTACTCACCCTCTTGTACCCCGGGAAAGCCACAGCACAAGATCCAACTATAAGTGGGGCTCATAATCAGCCCCCTTTACTGCAGGTACATTTCACTTAAAATAAAAGCCTCTTCAAAAAAAAAAATCCCTCGCCATTACAATCAGCATTTTTTCCTTTGTAATCGCGTTGTAAGAACAGCATGTTTTCTTTTTGCTCTAATATTCCACTGTGAGAACATAAGTATGTGCTCAATGTACCTACTGATACATTATCTCTAATCGGAAGCACTAAAACTTTAAAATCTTTAAAAGGTGGGCCTCCGTCCTGCTGCTGAACAGACAAAGCTAATAAATGTGACTCGTTTGTTCTGTCATCTGTTTGCTTTCTTTCTTACAAGTATCCTTGCAGACAGCTTGATTTGTTTAAGTACACCCAGGCCAATGTCTAAATAGCTCACCTAGAAGCACCAGCAAAACAGAAAGAGAAAATGGGCAAAAACAAACTGGGATGACACACTGCTTTTAAGGGACAACAAAACTCCTACTGGTGTCAGCAGTCTGGCACACAGGCTGAGGACAGCGTAAACCCTTTTCCATCGTAAATCAGTATTTTTAGTTAGGATCTATTCTCCCTGTTATGCTGAGATACCAAACAGTCAAGCAGGGGACATATCTTCTGTGAAGCCACTTCTGCCTTGTTGCTATTTCTTCTTTCATTTCTTTGTCTGCTTCAGCGATTTGCATATCTCCACGTTCTGTCTTTTTGCACTTCTTTCCCCATAGCAACTCTGCCTCCGTACATCCCACTTTTGCCTTCACCCACATCACGAAGCTGTGCCGTAGCACAGGGCGAAATTTAGAAGGAAAAATTGCAAAAGCAAAAGGTCATGGGCCGATGAAGACCTGTACTGAGATTTCCAGCACTGTAGGCCAAGGCTATGGCAGGAGAAAGGAAATAAAGAGACACTGATGACAAGTAGAAGAGGAAAAGGTATTTTCATCATGAAACTTTTAGAAGTGTAAAGCAGAAAAGCAGCTGTAGGAGAGGAACTTTCCTCTAGTGTTATCTGTTCAGCAGACCAGACTGTACAAACTCAGGCTAGTTAGATACCCCGTCACTGCTTACTATCAAAATCATTAGAAATACACTCAGGAAATAAAACATTGATTTTCATACCATGAGAAAGGCTCAATCTGACATGGCACTAATCTGCCTCTAAATCCACATATGGGAAGAGGCTCCTGTCTTTAGACATAAAAACTATCGCTTTTTCATGGGTTACTTCATGAAGGATTGATAAAGTTTGTCTTTAGGAGGCTATCTAACTCCTAATATTTCTAAGAAGCTTAGCACCCTATCAGGTTTGGGTATTGGATTTCTTTTTCTTCTACAAGGTAGTATGACATCTACATGTTTTATTGAAAAGTTTAAACATGGACTACAGCAATTAAAAGTTCAATGCAAGTATTACATAAAAAGAAATATTTGAGGATTTGATGGAACTTTTGGAACTTCGGTGCCAAATCACATCTGGAGATCCCGATCTAACTCCCACTGCATCTCCAAGGAAAAACCCTCTTCTCCAAAGCACCGCCATTAAACTGTCATGTCGACACCTCGTCAGAACAGAGAGAGCAGAGTTCGCCCGCAGTTTAGGTTGTCTGTGATACAGCACAGCACTGATTAAACTTTTCACGTGATGGGATGTTTTGGTTTTCCAACTTCGGTTTGTCCTCTGTGTAATTTTAACTAAAGCTAGATCAGATTTTGCAGAATGCAAATCTACCACAGATGACACATACGCAGGTGAGGTGCCCAACCTCACAGGTGTTTCCAAATCTTGGTTTTCACTAAATAATGGTTATTAGCAGTCTGATTCTGAATGAAGGTGAATACTAATGCACTGAGTAGGCAGAGCACATTGCCATGCTCGTGGGTGATTCTCCAGTACATGTAGGTGCTGTTACTTAGCGCCTAGCTGGGAGCAGTTTTCGACACAGCAAGTACCATTCTCTGCCTGAAATGCAGAGAGCAACTAAGCAACTAAGCAACTAAGCGTGGGATCCGCCATCCAGGTAGTTAGTAAAAAGGCATTATTTTCTCTCCCCTCTTTCTAAAAAGCCTAAAGTACATTGATTACTCCTCATATTCTGTCATGCAACTGCTGTGACATATTGTGCTAACACCAAACATTTAAGTGTGCTTTTTTTATTAAATTCAAGGTTAATTAGACCAGAAAGTTCACTACTCTTCAGTCTTTTGTTACTGGATACACTGTAAGATTTATCCTTCCCTATCACAAGACATTTTTAACATTTTTTTCTCCTACAGTTTTTTTTTCATTCAAGATCACAGCTGCTATCAGCTATTTGTGATATGATATTTGTGACACTGGCTACTGCCATGCAGCAGTCAATATCTGACAGTGGAATCTAGCTGGTCATCTTAATCCCTACAAAATGTAACAATTAATGTTAGAGGCCCTAGTTGGAACACTTAAGTCTACTTTTGTTTCTGAAAATACTTTTATAGAGGGAAATGGGTATTAATCCTAACTGTTAAAGGAAAAAAAATCATGTAATATAGCAATGAAAATCTGCAAGAAGTTTAATTTGAAGTAACTTATCAAGGTTTTGACACAAGAGAATGTATCTCCTTTAGAAAGTAGGTTTATTCATTTTTTTTCTTCCTTTTCATTTTCAGTCCAACAGTGGTTACCATTTTGGGGAACAAGAAAGTCCTGATTCAGCTGTTTCCCATTAGTTATCAGGAACTAACAAGCATGAAGTAATAACTTTACCAGAAATAAAAATTCAAAACCTACCACAAAGTCCACAGATAGAGTAGATGTTACTTGTTTTCATATAGGGGATAGGTGAAAAGTCCTTAGAAAGAAGAAGGAATAAGCCTTTTTAGTCAAAATGGAAGGATATAAGGAAACTTAGTTAACAATTTTGCAGAAAAGTAGAGAGGATAGTAAAGATTTATATATATGGAGCCTATTTTTATATATGCTTAAATCAGAACTGTTCTTGCCTAATGTTAACTCTTAATTAGCACAGCTACCCTTTTCAGCCCTGCTGATAGGAAAACTTAAAAATTAATTATTTTCCTACAGTTGTATTGTGCTAATTTCTTATCCTTTTTTGTTTTCTGTTCTGTGCTTTCATGCATGGAACTTTAATGCATGCAATGCATTTTCAGAAAAATTATAAGAGAAATAATGAAATCTCTTTTGTAGGGTTAACTGAGAAACACCTGAAGTTACTGAAATTTTTCTATAAATGTGCAAGCACAAAACCTTGGAGTGAAATACAATGAAGTGAATAAGCAGTGGCTTATTAAAATGGTAAAACTCATTGCCCAGGCCTCTGCAATGTGCTATAAGTCCACACTAAAAGCTCATGTTTTGTTAGCAGCTCTTGGTATGTTGCAGCAGGAAGAAGAAAGTCAGCAACCCAGTTGCACTAACCAACATGTCTGTGGGGCTGTTCTGGGCAGACAGCACATTTCAAACACCTGTACCTACCTGAATTTAAGCCTCTGTGCTGGTGGGAATGGCTGCAAGTTTAAGAGAAATCCTTTGGCACACACAATGTTAGATAGCTGCTCACAACATGTCTGTTTGGGAAGTGTCTGGGGTCTTAGGAAGAGGGTGAGACACAATATTTAAAGCAGGGATAAAATAATCCTAAAACGGTGATAGGCCAGTTGTAAAAATGCTGTGTTTTCTGCTTTACAAGATTTTCAGGATGATTTGTTTTTTAAGGAGTCATTTGGAAAAATCGTCCACTGTCCCTCCTAAACTTCTTTGAAAGTCAAATTGGGAGTCACAGGGTTACGTATCCCCTGTTTTCTTCTCCGTGTTATTCAGAGAGCTCTAGTAAAAAAGCCACCTGCTTGAGGCCGTCCTCCAGGCCTGGTGTTACACAGCAGAAAGGCAGCTTTGCTGGGTGTCCCTCTGTAGCGTCGCATTCCCATTTTTCACCCTGTCTGTGGTTTCCCGATCCCAGGCTTCCTGTGTACATCACTTTGCCCATCACCAAGCCCATTGCCAGTTCTCTCAATCATTTTAGTCCCTGGCCTGGTGCTATCATTTGTACATTTCTGGCACGGAAAGAAAATCCTTAGAGAGCTACTTCAGAAGAGATGAGCTGGGAGTAGTGCTCTTGGGAGAGGTAATGGGCTCCTGTTGCAGGAATATTTGATCTGTAGGTTATTATAAAACTAGCCGAAATTTTGGCTCTGCTAACTCACACACAAGCAAGGTGAGCTCTCAATCTCTGTTTCCCCATTTTTACTTTCTTTTTTTTTTTTTCCTCCCTAGTTTTCAGCATAGTCACTAAGTTTTTATTTGCCTTGGTCTGTAACATTCCATAAAACTTCACAGATCACCCTGAGTGCTAGGCCAGCTGCTCACGGCGCAAACAAGGAGATGGACAAAATTCTTCAACTATTCAGAGGACTGGACTTAGCAGTGACATAAAGAAATACAAAGAGGGGAGCAGGGAGTGAATAGAGCAGGGAGAAAAGTTTAGCTTGAAGCAATACAAACCCTAAACACATGTGTTGCTAAACACATTCTTTCTTATGTTTCCCCTCTTCATATGATCTTTATTTACTAAGATGTAGGCTCCTACCTCTGGTCTGTGTGTGATACCAGGCTCAGCTATTTAACCCTTGAAGGCTTAGATGAGAACATCCATTAGTTCTCCCTAGACCTCTGATTATTTTTCTGTTCATCTAGTTTGAACTTTACTCTTCTTGTTTACATAATCCTGGAAGCGAGGTACCAAAACACACTACCTTTGCTGGAAGTTCCTCTGTGTCAACAGAGAAAGGTTATTTTGTCCTACCTGTAACCCTCATGTTTACAAACCCTCTGACAGGCTTTGCTTTTTCATAATGGGATGACATAGTTGACTCCAGGGAAGTTTGTGATTCTCTACACAGCACCATGATCCTTGTTGAAGAATGCTTCTAAGAAAGGTACCTACTTATCTTGTGATTATACCTGGAAATAAAATATTACATCTGATGATTTCTCCTTTTTTTTAATCTGACCAACTTGTCAAGATCGCTTTGAACTATAAACTTCCTCCTCAAAGTGCTTGCAACCGTTTCCAGATTAGTGTTTCCTACAAGTGAGTAAGTATAATCCCCACAAATAATTAATGAACAGCTTGAGGACAAATGCTGGCACAACCTCATGTGATTTGTGTTTCCAGTTTGGTGGTGACCAGCTGCTCTGTGTATGCCAGGGTTACGTAAGTATGCGATAATCACGGCTTTTCTGCTCACACTGCTCTGTCTGATCTGCGCATTTTCTGTTAGATTGACTATGAGGTGTAATGTGAAAGGATTTTAAAACTCGAATGAATGACAAAATAAGACAGCTTCCTTCTCATTTAGGTGGTCTTAGAAAGAAAGTAGGCTGCTCCATCAGGCTGTCATTGCCAAGCCTCCCTTGCACTGATAATGTGTTTGCAGAATGTCCTTCTCATATCACATTAATTGTGGGTTACTTCTTACTTTGGCTTTATTGGATTTTTTTTGACATATCACTTTCTACCTCTTTTTTTTTAATTTAGTTTTTAAATTTTGTATGCTTCAGTTGGGATGGTTTGTACATTCGTAAGCATTGATTTTTTTTTCCAGAATTATATTTTTACTTACTTTCTGTGAAATCTTATCTACCAATCTGCAAATTTTGCTGCTATATTGATGTCAGTGGTCTTTAATTTCCTCTCTACCCTCCTTCCCTTTGTCATTTCACGAGCAGTTGTGCTACTTTTGTTCACTCAGTTGGATTTGCTCAGAGTCAAATCTAGAAAGCCTTCCTTACAGGATATTTTAAATTCATTTTCTGTATCAATAAAATATCCTTAAATTTTCTATCTCTTAGGCAACTTTATCTTACTGTATTCATTTACCAGCACATGTCTGTTAACTTAAGCTAGCATGGAGGTAATGAAGGATCTTAGTTTGTCTTTATTTAAAATCATGTCCTAAAATTATATCCACTGAATCTTCCATATTCAGTGGTCTATAGGAAAGCCATATCAAAAGGTATAAGG
This sequence comes from Crypturellus undulatus, assembly GCA_013389825.1. Classification (NCBI taxonomy): domain Eukaryota; kingdom Metazoa; phylum Chordata; class Aves; order Tinamiformes; family Tinamidae; genus Crypturellus; species Crypturellus undulatus. The sequence goes on along the minus strand of VWPW01026766.1, from coordinate 259,654 downwards.
AAGACCATAGCGGGACCTCTCTTCTGCCTTTTCTTTACCTGCATTTCGTTATTATGATTATTTGAGTAGATCTCCTGCTTGTTCTGGACCTCAGAACAAACAATCATGGTCTTCACACTTAAAGTCTTGTTTCCTGCCCTCATTAAGTAAGCAATTTTATTCTGTATTTTTATCCTGTGAATTACCCCACCTCGTTTGCTACACTAATGAAATCTCAGTAGGTGTCTCGCAGTAGGTGACCCCTCCTTGTTTGTTAAACAGTATTCAATCAGTTAGGATGTTCCCTGGTTGGACCCTCCGACTTTCTTTATTTGATTAGTCGGATAGAAGGCAATGGAGTTACAGAGTAATTTTACATAATAACATCGCCGCACGGCAGCCGCAGCGTTCAGCATGAAGGCTGCCTTGTCTGGCTTCTGCTGACACCTACTGCCAGAACTGAAATCCAGCAAAAGGATACGATGAAGGTTTCCAACGCTGGAGTGTCCCTCCTCTGTCCCACATAATTAATGACATGTAGCTTTGCATTCAGACTGTCAATATTGTACTTAGAGAGAGGAGCACAATCCATAAGTCTATGGAAATAATAGTAATGCAGGCCAGAAAATGGAAAGCTCCAGGAGCAATTTGTCTTTTTCTTACCTTGGACAATCAGTTGTCAATCAATAGTTGTCAAAGGCAAAAAAAAAAAAAAAGGAAGAAGAAAAAGAAAAAAGTTGCAAAATGTTTTGGCCTTTATTTTTATATATTTTATTTAATATATATATATTTATTTACATCAAATTCAAGAAAAATTCTCCTCAAAGCAACTCCTGCTCAGCAATAGGGTCCTATTTCTTTGCTTTGTTTTTGTAGCCTTCCTTTTCAGCTATTTTGCTCCCTTAAACCACTTACAGNACATCAAATTCAAGAAAAATTCTCCTCAAAGCAACTCCTGCTCAGCAATAGGGTCCTATTTCTTTGTTTTTGCAGGCTTCCTTTTCAGTTATTTTGCTCCCTTAAATCACTTACAGAACAAGGAAGTGTGGGTCAGGACCCTGCCTCCTGGAAGGTTATTCGGCTTAGCAAATCCCTCTTCGAAGGCCAAACTCCTGCAGTGCATCGTGCCGGGAGCCGTGCTTTGCACGCTATAGCCTTGCATAAAGGCCTAAGGCTGTTGGAGATACCTGAGCAGTGGAAACTATCATAACATCAGGCTACTTGTGGTTAGGGGTGTTTCTGCGTTTTGGAAGACAGGATGTATTATAATAGTTAGACTCTGTTGTTGCCGGACAGGGCAATAAACCAGTTTGAAGAGTTCATCTAGTTTTTATTTGAACTGTAATAACATCTAGGTTGAAGCTCTCAGGAGGGAATCTGAAGATGGTGTGGTGTTGTTTGTGTTTGTGTTTACAGCCAGCTCACCCAGTCCCGACATTTCATTCTTGTACGTTCTTGTCTCTCCCTTGTCTTCAAATCTGAAAAATACAGGCTCACAATCTACCCAGCTGAGATGTAAGCATAATCGCAAACCAGGTGCCCCTGTAGTGTCTTTCTTCTGTAGGAAGCATTTTTTGGCTTTGCCACTCACTGACCTTCTTGACTTGGGCAATCTTCTCTAACAGGAATCACTGTTCATTCTCCTCTACTGAACTGGATATTTGCAGAGCAAATTTCACTAAGGACTGGACAATAAAACATAAAAATTAATGTGAATGTCATATAGATTTAAGTAAGCCTATAGCAGCTGCTGGGATCAGTGACTTGGCAACCTCCGTGAACACACGGATCAATACGGCAGTGATGGTGTCAGTTGCTCGGCCTATTTTATTTTGAGGCATTTATCTTTTAGTATATTGGGATCATTCCATTTTTTCAATTTGTATTTGTCAGAGCACTTCGGAGAGCAGATAAATACTCACAGTAATTGCTACTGAGACCTATATAATCAGTTTGCATAACTAAGCCAATAACACTTTTAAATTCTCCTCATTTTAGCGGTCTATTGCACTAGAGATTGATTTTCCACTGACAGTCGCTGGACACTGTCAGTCCTGATGAATCCATTTTGTTAATTGTCTCCTTTAATGCTGGCAACAAGTCTCAAAGAGATTTTCAGAATGAAGAATGTAGAGCCTTAATTTTACAAAGGGCTTTGTGCGCAAAATCAATAGAACCTGTTTGCAAGATCAGGACCAGATTTTGATCCACAGACTAAAAGGCAAAGTGTAGCTTTAAAACAAAAAGAGAAAGAAAGAAAGAAACTATTTGTTGAGCAGTGTATGTTGCATACAGAACGTATCTCTGTGCTGAATAAAAAGGAGAAGGGAAAGAAGGTAGCTGTAGAATTCTTCATTTTGGGCAAGGTCATACAAGAAAAACCTTTGAGAACATTGGATTTGTAGCAGACAAGACTTTGAACAGGTTATTTGGGTAGCTGTAATTAGTATTAGAATTAGAATTAAGATGTCTGCCCACTACTTCCTTTTTGCATGTTGTTTTCCTAACATGCATATGTTTTGCTAACCCACATACTGTATTTTGAGTTGCCCTAATTTGGTCTTGTGTACTGTAGGAATGACATCCGTGGTAACAAAATGCCTCTATTAGTGGTGTGAAATGCAGAATCTGTTGCAATGGCAGCAGTTCAAGCTACAACTCTGTGATGCCGCAGAAGGGAGAGAAAAAAAAAAGGCAGTATTGGAAATAATTGACTGTAGTGGAAGAGGGTTATAGAAGTTATTCAGTTGGATGTACCCAGGCCAATAGAGTCAAAAATCTAGATCTTCAGGAAAAAAAAAATCAGATGATGTTTTCTAGCTACAACCGGCCTGCTTTAATTAGCTCAAACTTTCATAACGCTGAACTGAAGCTGCTCACTGGTGATTCCTGTCTTTCCAGATCCTAGGCTCGGCTGCGGGCTGCCGCTGAGGACGCGGCGGTGAAGAAGGGCTGTGCACAACACCCCTTCGGCCTTCCACAGGGCACGTGGTGCTTAGGCTGCTAATAACACCCGCCAAAGCCGACAGCAGCACAACGCAGCCAGCTCGGCAGCAGCCTGCGGGCGAGAGCAGGACTGGCCTAGCAAGAGCAAGAGACACAAGCAAGGGCCAGCACTGCAGGGCACTCGGAGCCGCTCCGGGTGCTGCAGCACATGCTGTTGACACCAGCATTTAGGAAACCGCAAGCGCTATCGAGCCAGGGGGACCTTCCCATGCGTTCCATGACAAGGGTGTCAGGCCTTCTCGGAGAACTGCGGGCTGTGCAGAACTTTCTAGAATTCGGTTCTAGAAGAACGCAGGGCTGTGATGGCCTGATGCCCCTGCCCGAGCTCACGCGTGTGTTTCCTCCCTCCTCCTCCTGTGCTGAGCATGAAGCTGCGCTGTACGGTGCTCTTAGCACAAGTCCAGGCACAGCTCTAGACTGTGGGCTCAGCAGAACCAGCTCCTCCAGGGACTGAATAAATGTAACAGGAGGCACCCAGCCATCCTTCCTCCGTAACTCATGGTTTCCCCGAGACTGCGCTGCTGCGTGCGGAGCTGCAGCTCAAGGGTGACAAGGGCCTTCTGCTTCCTGACAAAACGGAACAACCCCAGCTCGCCACAGCCTGCCCTTTGGCAGGACGCGCAAACCTTTTACTTCTGTTTAGCTGCATCTTAGCGGGAAACTCCTACCATTGCTCTCCCAAAGGCTTCCAGAGAAATGAGCCTCCCTGAAAAGTAATTGCTTTCCCCTGGGAACGACCCATCTCCTGAGGGGGAATGGCAAGGAAAAGAGGGAAGACACTGAGCAAAGATCAAACTGACATTTTAGATCTGGCATCCTGGGCCTGAAGGGAGGATCTGGGTGTTTTGCTGGCACTGCTCAATTCATCTGCAAAGTAGCACAGACTCAGATACATCCTGTTGCTGGTAATTAATCACTCTTCTGAGCCATCATAAATAAACTTCAATTTGTACTAAGTGTGATCTTCGAGTAGATTTGAAAGTAACACTACATTTCCCGACTATGATGTTGCTGTTCACGTTGCTTCTGAAACTGGTGTGGTTACTGCTCCGATCACTTACAGGACTCACTGCTCCACTTGGGCAGGAAATCTAATACAACACGGACGCTGTATTACCTGAATTTTCCCTTATGCATCCCTAACGGTTTTGTTACTTGTTTGCCCTCTATTCAGTGACATAACAGAGAACTTCCTCATCCTGTTTTACAGACAAGGATAAAGCTTGTAAATAAATATGTATTTAATTTGCATATTTAGCTTGCCAGAGAATTGTGATTTCTTTTCAAAGAATCTCTAATGAAAGTTTATTTTGCAGAAATCACTTGGGCAATCAGTCCTGATGGTGAGCCTGATTATAGCTGTAATATTTACAAATGTCATTTGGCCATTTCATGTTAATTAGTGCCTTGTCAAGCTAGATTCCTCTATTGAATATAATTTATTGGTGAAAAGGCAAAAAAAAAAAAAAGAGTATGAAAAAGATCTTTCTTGACTTCACAGTCATAGTTTATCTAGTGCTTTCATAAAAACATCTGTCTGAGAAGTAAATAAAATATAATCTCTGTCAGTTTTCATAATGAAAGCTATTTTATCAGGCTACCACCTATTCACTTTGTTTAAGGTACTTATTAAACTGGCAGAAATGTTTATTTCCCACAAAAAAATGGATGGCTCCAGAAATTGCTAATGGTACAGAAAAATTCTCAGACGTTCTTCTGAAATGTAGGTGAGGACTGTCACCATCTGATGGCAACTCCATACTCAGTAGCTGCTATAGTTTCCACAGTGGACAGATAGCCCTGTTTGTGTTTCTTACTGCATTTTTGCTACTTCTGAAGGTAAGACTAATGCATGAATGGTTACAGACCGCCTATTTATTCTTAAGTATGAGGCACATCAGCAAAATTATATCGCTGCTTATTGTAATGCTGCTGCCATGCTGTCATACACACAAATAACAACCAGAACAGAGGTAGAGCGGAAGGCAAGATTGAAAGTCTGTCTCATAATTTTCACCTTCTTCTCTTCAAACCTTTTAAGGGTGCAGATTTTGAAAGATCAGATAAAAAAATAGAACTGTGGAACACAAATATACACACAGCCATGTACACATGTACAACATAGCAAAGATGATATTATATATTTTACTATGCTGGACAAATTATTGTGACTGAGATGTAACGAGCACACACAGATCATTGGGAGGTAGAAGTGCTCAGCCTGTCATATGGCCAGCCCTGAAACCCCTTTTTTTCCCCTTGTGCTAAGTCTGTGATAAAGCCGAGAAGCAGAATTCTTCTGTGTGTATTAATAATCTGAATCTTTGTCGTTTAAATNACAAATATACACACAGCCATGTACACATGTACAACATAGCAAAGATGATATATATATATATATATTTTACTATGCTGGACAAATTATTGTGACTGAGATGTAACGAGCACACACAGATCACTGGGAGGCAGAAGTGCTCAGCCTGTCATATGGCCAGCCCTGAAACCCCTTTTTTTTCCCCCTTGTGCTAAGGGGAAAGTCTGTGATAAAGCCAAGAAGTAGAATTCTTGTGTGTGTATTAATCATCTGAATCTTTGCCGTTTAAATGTCAGCCGCATAAATTACTTTTCATGGATTAATAAAACTGAAAGCCACTCTTTGTATTGGAAAGTATGAACAAACCACATTTGCTATGAATTTTGTCTAAATGCAAATCTGTGCAGTATAGGGTGAATGAGGTCTCAGGACGTTAACATCGGCTATTTGTTTGGTGGAATTGGGAGCCAGGACGGGGAGGAAGTGGCCGTTTTTGTGCTTTTATTCATGGGACAGGATCACGGTGGTGTTTGGCAGCACCAACCAATGTGAGGTCCTCCAGCAGCTCCTTCTTGTCCTCGAGAGAAAAAAGCTCAGCTTTTGGCTCCCCTTACTGAAGGGCAAATCTTCACCCTGGCTTTGAGGGAGCCAAAAGGAAGCGTGGGCCGAGGGTCTTCTCGAGGTCCCCGCAGCGGACCGGGGCCGCTCTGCTGCTGTTTGCGCGACGCCGCCTCAGAGGACCCGCCGACGCCGGGCCCGCCGATGCCCACATGCCGCGCTGCAGCAGCGGCCGCAGTAGCGAAGCGCCTGTGTCCACGGGCGCTATCAGCGCCGGGCAGGCGGGCGCACCTCGGCACCGATAACCGCCCGGAGAGGCGCCCGGGGAGCTGCGGGATAAGGACGAGGCTGGCGGAGGCCGGACACCCCGGGGACACCCCCTGGCCGCGGCCTGGCCCTGCGCGGCCTCGTCCTGGGCGTCCCTCATCCCTTGGCCGCAGCAACCCCGGGAGCGAGGGGCGGCGGGGCCTCGCCCCACGAGGCACGCGGGGTCTCTGCCCGCGCCCAGGAGGGGGCGCGGGGGCCGCGCGTGTCCCTGCGCGCCCGTGGGGAGCGGAGCGCTCACGCTGCCGGCCCCCGCGCGGAAGCGCAACAAGCGCTCGCGAAGCCGCGAAGTGTGTCCCTGCCGGCTCCCCTCCGCGCAGCCCACCCGGGGCGGGACTGCAACTCCCGGCAGCGCCGCGCGGCAGCGCAGCCGGCCCGGCTGCCCCCGGCCCCCGCCCTCCCCGTGACGCGCTGCTTCACGGCCCTGGTAGTCCCCGCAGCGTTGCCAGCGCGGCCGGCGCCGGCGCAGGGGACTACANGGAAGACCAAACCCTACTACACCAGGATTGTTGCTTTATTTTCCCCCCCTTTCTCCTGTTGTTTTCTTATTTCTTCCCTTGGTTTTCTTTTCCACAGTAGTGGCAGCCAGCTATCTCAGGGTTCAAATTTATCCATTAATACCAACCAAAACATCAACATAAAATCTGAACCAATTTCACCTCCCCGGGACCGTGTAACTCCCTCTGGGTTCCCTCAACAACAACAACAGCAGCAGCAGCAGCAGCAACAGCAGCCACCGCCCCCTCAGCAGCAGCCGCAGCCGCCGCCGCCGCCGCCGCCGTCTCCGCAGCAGCAGCCGCCGCCGCCGCCGCCGGGCGCCGCCAAGAAGCGGGACCGTCGCATCTTCTCGGGCACCTGTCCCGACCCCAAATGCCAGGCACGCCTCTTCTTCCCGGCCCACGGGCCGCAGGGCAGCGGCAGCATCGAGTGCACGGACTGCGGGCGGCGGCATGAGCAGCGGCAGCTCCTCGCCGTCGAGGAGGTCACCGACCCCGACCTGGTGCTGCACAACCTGCTGCGCAGCGCCCTACTCGGTGTGAGCGGCGCCGGGCCCCCGCGCAGGAGCACCGAGCTCGTCAAAGTCATGGGTCTCTCCAACTACCACTGCAAGCTGCTGGCACCCATCCTGGCCCGCTACGGCATGGATAAGCAGACGGGCAAAGCCAAGCTCCTCACCGAGATGAACCAGGGCGACATCTTCGACTGCTCCCTCCTGGGCGACCGCGCCTTCCTCATCGAGCCCGAGCACGTGGAAACCGTTGGGTATGGCAAGGACCGCTCCGGCAGCCTCCTCTACCTGCACGACACCCTGGAGGACATCAAGAAGGCCAACAACAGCCAGGAGTGCCTCATTCCCGTGCACGTGGATGGTGACGGCCACTGCCTGGTGCACGCGGTCTCGCGGGCACTCGTTGGCCGCGAACTCTTCTGGCACGCTCTGCGAGAGAACCTGAAGAAACATTTTGAGGAGAATCTGAGTCACTACAAGGCCCTCTTCCACGATTTTATTGATGCAGCGGAGTGGGAGGACATCATCAATGAATGCGACCCGTTGTTTGTTCCCCCAGAAGGGGTGCCAATGGGCCTGAGAAACATTCACATCTTTGGGTTGGCGAATGTGCTCCATCGGCCCATCATCCTGCTAGATTCGCTGAGCGGCATGCGAAGCTCCGGAGATTATTCAGCAACATTCCTTCCTGGGCTGATACCCCTCGAAAAATGCATGGGGAAGGACGGCATGCTGAACAAACCCATCTGCATTGCGTGGAGTAGCTCAGGACGAAACCATTATATTCCCCTAGTTGGAATAAAAGGTGCTGCTTTACCAAAACTGCCTAGGAAGCTGCTTCCTAAAGCCTGGGGAGTCCCTCAGGACCTCATCAAAAAATACATCAAGTTAGAAGACGATGGTGGTTGTGTTATTGGAGGAGACAGAAGCCTGCAAGATAAGTACCTGATGAGACTTGTTGCTGCAATGGAGGAGGTTTTCATGCGCAAACATGGCATTCACCCCAGTCTCGTGGCCGATGTTCATCAGTATTTCTACAGAAGGACTGGTGTGATAGGAGTTCAACCTGAAGAAGTAACTGCAGCCGCCAAGAAGGCGGTGGTGGACAACCGCCTGCATAGGTGTCTCATCTGCGGCGCCCTGTCAGAGCACCACGTCCCTCCAGAGTGGCTGGCCCCTGGGGGAAAACTCTACAATCTGGCAAAAAGTACCCACGGTCAGCTAAGGCCTGACAAAAACTACAGTTTTCCCTTGAACAGCCTGGTGTGCTCCTACAACCCCGCGAAGGATGTGCTGGTGCCAGACTACAGCCTGAGCAGCTTGACTGCTTGTAACTGGTGTCACGGTAACTTGGTGCGTCGCGTCAGAGAAGATGGATCTGTCTTATATTTGGATGGAGATAGAACTAACACGAGATCTACAGGTGGCAAATGTGGCTGTGGGTTCAAACACTACTGGGAAGGTAAAGAGTACGATAATCTCCCCGAAGCTTTTCCCATAACTCTGGAGTGGGGCGGAAGAGTGGTGAGAGAGACAGTCTATTGGTTCCAGTATGAGAGCGATGCGTCACTGAACAGCAACGTGTACGACGTTGCAATGAAACTTGTGACCAAGCACTTCCCTGGGGAGTTTGGTAGCGAGATTCTTGTTCAGAAAGTTGTCAATACAATATTGCACCAAACTGCCAAAAAGAACCCTGACGATTACACCCCTGTAAATATCGATGGTGCCCACGCGCAGAGAGCCGATGATGTGCAGCAAGGGCAAGAGCTGGAGGCACAGCTGCCAACCAAAATTATTCTCACTGGGCAGAAGACAAAAACTTTGCACAAGGAGGAGTTAAATATGAGTAAAACTGAAAGAACTATTCAGCAGAACATAGCAGACCAGGCTTCTGCAATGCAGAAACGGAAAAGTGAAAAATTAAAACAAGATCACAAGGGGCAAACTAGGACTGTTTCTCCTGGGGCTGGACGAGACGGGCCATCATCTGCCCCTGCTACCCCGACAAAAACCCCTTATTCTCCAACTTCTACAAAGGAAAAGAAAATTCGGATAACAACAAATGATGGGAGGCAGTCAATGCTCACTCTAAAGTGCACGACCACATACTTGGAACTACAGGAAAGCATAGCTAGAGAATTTAACATTCCTCCATATTTGCAGTGCATTCGCTATGGCTTTCCTCCGAAAGAGCTTCTGCCCCCCAAAGAAGGCATGGAAAACGAACCTGTTCCTTTGCAGCATGGTGACAGAATTGCTATAGAAATCCTGAAAGGCAAAGAAGAGGGCAGCCAGGCCACATCCGCGCACTCGGCCCACGCCGTGAAACACGATGATGCTGCTGTGACCAGTAAAATCTCATCAAAGGAACTGCAAGAGCAAGTCGATAAGGAGATGTATTCTCTGTGTCTTCTGGCAACATTGATGGGTAAGGATAACTTTGCACTGTATTTTTAAATGATGTATTTTAAATAGAAGATACAATCTTAAAAAAATTATGTACATCTCATTTCTTTGCCTTAAACACAGCGAAGGTTGCTTCATTATTTCTGTGTTAGAGCAAACAACAAACCACCAGCCATTTGTTGTATTTGTGCCTTTTAAATGTACATATGAGATTTTTGTTTTCATTTCTGTAAAGGCCTCTAATAATTTCTCTCGGGAGTTTTTGCATCCAATTCTTCCCTCTCTGTCTGTTCATTATTTGTTCATTATTTTTACCTGCAGCCTTACATCAAGCTCACATCTGGTGTGTGTGTGAGCTATAAGCTCCCTCTCTTTCTGCCTGTCCCTCAAATTACAGGACATGCATTCAGTGTGGGTGTGAGAGGGGCACCCTTTTCTCACCCAGTCAGGAGGCCCTTTTTTTCTCAGGATCAGGTCTTTTTAAGACACTGTGAAGAGGAGTATTTTAGGATACACACAGAGGAGAAACTGAAAGAAGCTACAACATATTTGAATCTCAGGCATAACGCAGGTAGTAAGTGGTCAGTCGTGTAAATCTGCAATGTTGCTAATAATTCAAGAGGGGACTTTTCCCAGCTGCTTTGTGTTTTATTGCCTTTGCGTTTTTATTTTCATATTTGAATGGGGAAGATGTGGACCTACATTTGTACTCCAGAGTTTTTGGATAACTAAATGCAGGAATGTGGTGACAAGTGATAGCTTTTCCTGTGCTTTTGTTTGTTTGTTTCCTAGAATTTATCAGTGTACAACCCTGATCTTTTCATAGTCATTAAGTTTCATAATTCTTACTGCTTACTCAGAGGAGACAGGACACTAATTATGACAGAGCTAATTGATATGATATGTTCATATCTAGCTCTATGAACAAGTCAAATGATAATGCTTAGAGTTTTTTTGTGGGAGTTCTCAGTTTTGCTTGAGGGATTTGGTATGGATAAAGCACGTGATTTTTAGAAACACAGCAATTACATAATTGCAGAAGGATTTGCCAGAGGTTCATAATGCAGAACTTGGATTTTTCACCAGGCCTGATTGTTCACTCCCGTATCTCTTGCAAGATAGCACGCTGAAGCACTGGCCACCTCATCATACTGGCATTTATGCTGCAGTCCAAAAGTTCAGGGAAAAGTTCTGTTTAAAAGCTGTCTTAATTTTAAGATGAAGACCAATAGAGTATTTTCCTGTTTTCTGTTTTCAGGACTATTCTTGAAATATGTTTACTGGCTTAAAAAACAATCATACAAAAACAAACAACCCCACCCCTGAAGTGCTTTAAAAGTACTTTGGTGACTTCAACATTAAAGTTTCTAAGGTTTTCAAGCACTGATAAATCCTGAGCTCATCCAACATTTAATTTTTGTTTTGATTCTCATTGTTATGAGACGCTACTTTTGAAGCACAGGTTAGAAGAGAATTTACCTCACCCTTCTCTGACTACCTGTTTTACATTATTAATAGAAGTAAAAGTGGAAGCAATGGCTAAACCAACCAGTTACAACAAATTATGCAGCTACAGAATAAGGTGCTTTTATCCCGCATGCACTTGCTGTAACTTTATATGTTCCATTAACAGTGTTAGAACGTGTGGAGGAAAGATGCTCTCTGGACCAGATTTTTTTTTTTTTTTTTTAATGAGCATAGTGGCAGTTTGTTTTGGAAGATCTGTAGCTGCTCGTTCAGGATGCTTGAAAGCCTCTCTTTCATAGAGGGGCTCCCGCAGGTTGAACTTACTCTTCTTTCATATTTCACTTAATAGAATTTCTCTTTACTGCTGATCTCAGTAAGTCAACTCAGTGACATATGATACCATCGTCTTCAGTTTTTTTTGGATTTGTGGAATCAGGTACTGTAATCTCAGTCCTGCTTAATGTATTATGTGAAACTTTTATGAAAGTTTTCTCCCTTTATTTTTTTTCTTCAAAATACAGGCTTATATAAGGAAATATTTAAAAAATAATTTTACATTAGCGTAGTTATAACATTTTTTTTAAACTGACTTAATTACAGCAATGCAAAAAAAAGCCACTTTGGCTACTTGAAAGCCAAGTATGAACCTGCTTTGAGATCATTTTGCATCACTGAATTTGTCAGTGCAACTGACATCAAAATAGCCACATTTAAATGTATTAATTGATAGTGCATATACTGCATATAATCTGACGCTACATATATCTGACTAGATAATCACGTCATTTGGCTTGTGACCTTTAAACGCCTTATTTCCATCCTAGGAAAACGAAACAAACAATAAAACCCAAGGGAGAACAAAAATGCTTAAGTTTCAAAGACAGTTTAGTTGAATCTTGTGCACTAGTTGCTCTTGCCTGGGAATGTCCTGCTGTAGCTGTTTTTCCTGTGGTGGCCCAGTCTGAGAGCTCCTTATCCAAACTGCTTAGTCTGTGTTTCTTCCAGCGGCTGATGCTTTTGTTTTGTAAGCCCTTCTCTCCATACTTTTATGTTACCGTGTTGTCCTTGTTAGTGTCACACAAAAGGCTGTTCAAACAAGGATGCTGCTCTGGTACAGGGCTTGAAACATCGTGCCTGGAGAAAACAGGGAATCTTTCCATGGAGAATGCTGTTAATCCGTGAAATGGCATTTTTCTAAACCTGGTGCCCCTCCTGTGGGAGGGAAGAGAACCCTTTGAATAAAAATGGACTCTTAAATGCAACGCTGTAGGAGTCTGGAATTGGCGTATTCTTGTGGACATGACTAAAACATCAGGGAGCCCAAGTGGGGCCAGGGAGAGCTGGAAAGGAGCTTCTGATTTATTAGCAAGTTATTAGAGGGAGATGGTGAGGGTAAAGTCAAAAGGTAAGACTTCTTTCAGGAGATCGTGGTAGAAGAGGAAGAGTTGTAGGTGGTTTGTTGTGTGGGTGTTTTCCCTGGAAGGTGGGACTTTGTTGGACACAACAGTCTGTCACTGTGATGCTTGGACAGTTCTGTGAATGATGTGTGTGAGGGAATGGAATGAACCAGAAAGTATCTGCTTTAATGGGTAACGTTGAAGTGAACCAGATCACGTAGGTCTCCTCTCCTAGAATGTCTGAAGGCAAAATTGATGATGCATTGCTCCTTACACAAAAGAAAAATAGCATGAAAAAGGCAATAATAATAATAATAAAAAGAAGTCAAGAGATATTTCTGTAAACGGGGTGTACAGTTTTTAACTGTTTCCTAAGGGATGTACTGCCTAGCTCTTTAGTTGTAACTTGTGTAGAGAAAAACGCCAGAGAAGTGAACCAATATATTTTTTTCTTCAAATTGTTCAGACAAATACATGATAATGAAAATAATTAAAAATAACTTAAAATAATTAATGCAATTTTCTTAATATATAATTGTTTGTTAACATAATTGTATGGCATTTGTCGATTTTAAACTGCAGTAAGGCATTAGGGCAGAGTCTTATTTAATCTGGATTTAATAACTTCTTATCTGTGCCAGTTGATGGAGAAATTTTTTATGTCTTGCCTTACTGTAAATAAACTATACCTCTTACAATGCTGACAGCACTAGTTGTTGACCGCTGTTAAGATATTTTATTTTGTATGCAATTTAGACCTTCAAAAATAGTAAAATCCCCTTTATTCTAATAGCAAAATGAGTATTTTCAGGCTGTGTATTTATAATGGGAAAAGCATAAAGTCATAAAGGCCTCCTGATAATATCAACTTAGGGTTGCACCCAGTGTGTAGGCACAAGGAAATGAGACTGGATAGGACTTGGTAAAAAAAGAGAGGTGAAACCTGGAAGACTTTTCTCATTCATGAAAATGAACTATGATCATGGAGATTTGGGGTATGTGATAGAGTGGACTTAAAATGTTAAACAGCAGAATTAGCTACACAATTTTATTTATAATACATACACGTATATATTTATTTATTATATATATGAAGAGTCGTTGTTGCACTTTACCCGTAAGAAATGCCTGATTATTGGTGCTTTTTTTGTACAGGTGCACTGGGAGTTAAAGTTCTTAAAGCTGTCTCCTCCTGCCCCCTTGCTTTCCCTTAGCTGATTCTCTGCCCTGCTTCACCATCTTACCCCTTAGCCAGCTGCCTGAGTTGTTTGCTCCTGTACAGGTCAAGAAGTGGATTTGGACTGTAGGAACTGCCTATGGACTATCTTCTGTATTGTTATGTTATGGTTTTAAAAGGACCTAACTCACTATTTTAAAAAGAAAGAAAGAAAGAAAAGGTATTCTGATGAAAGTCATTTCATTTGGCAAATCTCTAAACTCACCTTTTTGGCAGTCTTCTGAAGTTTGTGTAATCATTTCTACTTTTTGGAACTGTTTCAGATGTTTGTGGGCATTTACTGGGATGAAAGTCAAAGAAAGTGGGGGAAGGCAGTGTAGGGAGGAGGGATGCAGAGCCCTTACAAGTTGTTTTTTGTGTGCGTCGCTTAGATCACCTTCACTGTACACCTCATCTCTGTGGTTGACTATACATGAAGAAAAGAACTTGCTGCCGTTAATAGCATCTGTTGTAAAAGATCTACCCTACCTTTCTCCCAGAGAGAAAGAGCTGCTGAGAATAATAGGAATGGAAAAATGGGAGGCAAAAGTTGTCAAAGGAGCTTTATAGAGATTTGAAGAACGCCAGGGCTTCTGATGGAGGAGGAGAGCGGGTGCTTGAATAAGCCCTGGAACGACAGACAGATCAGGGGCATGAGGGGACAGGGCGCCTGCAGGGCCTTTGTCTGCTGGGAACGCTGCATTGGGGCTGGAAGGGCTTCTGGAACACAAGGTAGCGCGCACGGAGCTCCGTGGCGTGGGCAGGAGCTGCAGGTACCTCACAGGATGGGCAGCAAAGAAATGCAAGCAGGGCCTTAGGTGCATGGGATATTCACTCTCCAGAAGCTATTAAAAGTAACTGTTAACTTAAATTTTGCTCTTACAGGTAGAAAATAATACTCATACATTGCAGCTATCTCTATAAGTAGTAATTGCAGCCAGGTAACCTATTTTTTTTAGTTGATGATTTATTGGGAGAGAAGTCTGTTGAGAGATAATGCCTAAAGAAGGGTACAATTTCTGTTTAAAGTCTCATAATATTTCCCCTGAATGTTTGATAGAGGGAAAAGCAGCTGTGGGACAGTTCACATGCCCAGCAATTATTTTTGTATGAGATTGGAACTACTAGTATTTTTGTCCACAGCATTTTGTCAGCTATATCGCATGTCATTTCTATGAAGCAAGTAAGAGGCATAAAAAGGGGGATCTTGACTCATTTGGCAGGTGCTCTGTTAGGTCATTTACATCCTGTCATTATAACCCCAGGTTTCTGCTGTTCTTCACATCGTCTAGATGCACAAGCTACAGTGATTTCTAGCAGTTGGCAGCACAGGCAGCTGTCTGAGCCATGAATTGACTGTCTTCAGAGACATGAAAAGGAAACTTGAGCGTGCAGCCTGGCAAAAGCAGGAGCTGCAACTTGGAGCAAGTCAAACTGGGGAATCTTTGTACTAAAACATCTATGATATGTGACCACAGGCTGTGATACATTCTGCAGGAGGTTTCTCAAAAGCTCGGGCTCCTGTTGCATTAATTTTTCAATACAAATTTAAATTCTTAAGTGCATGTCAGACAGTGAGAATTCAGCTTTTATTTTAAGGAATTACACTTTCAGACATTTAAGCTAGGACTGTTTAATGTTTGTGTTTGATTTTTACAGGAGAAGATGTTTGGTCTTATGCAAAGGGGCTTCCTCAGTTGTTTCAGCAAGGTGGAGTGTTCTACAGCATAATGAAGAAAACCACAGGTATTTTTTTTTTTTCATGTCTGTATTTGAATCTTTAACATTATAAGTTGGTGCTGAGTCACTTACCCCAAACATATATATCTGATTTTATTACCATGATATATTTTTCATTTTCATAATACTATTCAGCTCCTTATGCTCTCTAAGGGCCTCTTCTAGGGCTAGTGGATCGAACTAATTGATTAGATCTTAAATATTTTGTTTCTGAAATATTCTCTAAAGCTATGTATGTCTATTTAAACTTCTGACCTATGCAAACAGCTTCAATAATACAAATAAACTTTCTTTTTTTTACTGAGAAGGTACAGTGAAAATCACAGGACCTATTCCGGTTATATGTATACTTTACAACATCAAACTGAAGTTCATGCCTCTAGTGTTTATTAGTAGGTATACTAGGATAGTGTGTGTTTTAAGTATAAAGGGTTGGTTAAATCTATTTTGATATACTGAAGATTGTTGTTCAAAAGCAATTGTTGTCCAGCTCTGTCTTGTTTTAATGAATGCCTACTCTCAGACTACCTGCTGCATAATCAAGCAAGCAGTTAAAATATATTTGATTTTCAGACTGCTTTAAAAATTATCTACAAAGAAATAACAGCAGGTTTCCTTAGAGAGGAAACTTTTCAGTTTTCTGTCTCTCTTTTTATTTTTATTTTTTATTTTTATTGAAATGTTTGCATTCCTAACTTAGCTCTTGTGGCTTTTTCTATAGTGCTTACTCTGTTGCTTTCTTACTATTTGATTTAATCTTAGGTAGATTTATCAATTTTAGCTTAACCTTGATATTTTTCTCAAAATGAGCATTTTATTACACAATTTCCATTCTGTTTGCAATCCAGTGTCCTTCTGTAGCATAAATTATATTAATAATTAAAATATGTGGGATGTTCAGATGACCACTGCATCTCTCTGGATTGTCTTCTTGGGTAATAGAATTGTCCTGCAGATCTGCTTCCTTGCAGCTTTCTTTCATTTACTATTATTGTACAGTAAAGACTGGTGGTTTTTTTTTTTTTTTTTTTGTGGGAAGTGAATTAGCTTAAGTAGTGCCTGGTGGAAAGGACATTTTGGACTGATTACTGACCAGCTGGAGCTGAGAGCCTGAAATGAATCCAAGAGATTTTAGTCCAGCTGGACATGAACGCATAGAAAATGCCTGGCTTAAAAGTCACTTTCGGCAACTGACAACATAAAACTAAGGTCATGACCTCAGTTTTATGTTGTCAGTTGGCAAAAGGAGATAACCTTTTATGTTTGAACTTTACTGCATTTCTTTGTGTGCACAGTCTTTACATAACTTGTGTCCTGGCATGTAGAATTAGAATTTCAGCATTGATGTATTTATATGGTGTGAAATTGGAATGACATGGAATTAAATTTCCATGGTCAACAATAACAGGGTGCAGTGATGTAACTAGTGTATTTTTTTGTATTTTTTTCTAGTTTCCAGTTAAAGAAAATCCTTATATATTTGTATCATTTTAGTTCATATCATAATGCAAATCTGTTAGGTGTGTGAAACAAAACCTTCTATCCAGGCTTACGGTAGATCTTGTTTGAGATTTCAGAACTGCATTTTCAAAGGCAATATTAGTCTGTCATAGAATCTCTTGCAGCTCTGGCTTTTACAGAAGAAATTCAAGTTGGTAAATTTTGTAGTCAGAGTTAGTTCTTTAGGATTGGGTAGACAGAAAAGTGTGGTTAAATTTTACTCTATAATATATTTCAGCTGTTTGGTTATTAGTTCCCGCGGATATATAGGAAAAAAAAAAGAGGAGTTGAATGTCTGAAGTTCTTGTGAAGAGAGTAAAGCAAATCTTATCTGTAGTTTTCTGCAGCTGTTGAGGTGTGCGAAGCAAGAGCTATAGAAGATGGTCAGATTGACGACTTTAATTAGAGAGTCTCAGTTCATCAGTATAAAAACTGCTTAATAACATTTAAGATTATTTAAATGAGCTCTTTGCTGATGCTCAGAATATTTGTTTTGATTCAATTTTATGTGATAACATAGAAACAGTCCTTGACTGACATGTTTTTTTTCCATTTAGTTTAATTTTCTGTATTTGCCAGAATTGTATGTGAGGAAACCCTATGAATTTGCCGATTCTTGGCATTTTTGTAGAGATTCTTTGTTTGTTTGTTTGTTTCTTTTAGCTGTTATTGCTTAGCTGCTACAACTGTAGTGGAAAGAGTTGTTGCAGCCGAGTGTTTATTATCTGGATCCAGCTTTTAACTCTCAGAAGGCTGTTACCACTCCAGTGATTCCTTACTGCTTATAGCACAGCCTGTATGGCTGTATTTGTAAGGAGTTATTTTGTATTTCACTACAATAAACTGGAAAGCCAGATGATGCTTCTTTTTGATAGAGAACAGCTTTACAACTTAGAGTTGTCCAGCAGACTCTCAATGTTAGAAGATCTGTCAAATCATAACTCGGACAATGAGACAAACAGCAGATCAAAAATACTATGCATTATTTCATATTTCATATCATTACTATATATTTATATGTAAGCTTAAAATACTGTTTTGTTTCTGCAGCAACATTTTCTTCCTGAGAAGAAGATAAATTGCAACTTTGAAAATGTTCAGGTCAGATGAAGGCTAAAATCCAACTAAAAACACCATAAAATCCACCTACAATTCTAATCAGTGTGGAAGTGATATTAAATGTCTCCAGATATGTTGTGATTTGAAATTTACTCATTTCAAATGAGTTCGGCTCTCTGGGATTGTTTTTGATTGGGGCAGGGGGCAGCATTAGCCACCTTTGGCTTGCTGCAAGTACAGACTGTTTCTTTGACTTCTTCTGTTGTCCTAGAACTGCAAGTCCTACCAAGGTGGGTGTTTTAGCTGCATTACTGAGTGTTCCTTAGACTTGCCATAGAAAGTAGAAATCCTTAGGGTATACTGAATTGGAATCGTATCGTATACAAGCCTGATTTTTTTTTTTTTTTTTTTTGCGTAGTTAAAGGTTTCACTGTTTTGGTTTCTACAAATTTGATACAGTACATTTAAAGACGGTAATTATTGTGTCTTGAAATACATTGGCGTTTTGAATAACTTTTTTGAATGCCTTTCTCCATCTTTCTAGGTCTGGCTGATGGCAAGCACTGTACTTTTCCCCATCTGCCTGGTAAAAATTTTGTGTACAATGCAGCTGAAGATAGATTGGAGCTGTGTGTAGATGCTGCTGGGCACTTCCCTATTGGTCCTGACGTTGAAGACTTGGTTAAAGAGGCCTTAAGTCAAGTACGAGCAGAAGCTGCTTCAAGGAGCAGGGAATCCAGCCCTTCTCATGGAATGCTCAAGCTGGGAAGCGGAGGAGTAGTGAAAAAGAAATCTGAACAACTGCATAACATAACGGCATTTCAAGGGAAGGGCCATTCCTTAGGAACTGCATCTGGTAGTCAACAACATGATCAAAGAGTCAGGGAAACACCACTGTTAAGGAAGCATAGCACAGAAACAGACTTCAGTCCTTCTGCTAAAGTTGAGCCTTCTCTGTTCACAGCGGCTTCTGGTAACAGTGAGCTTATCCGAATAGCTCCTGGAGTGGTGACAATGAGAGACAGCAGGCAGCTTGACCCCACTTTGATTGAGGCACAGAGAAAAAAGTTGCAGGAAATGGTCTCCTCTATTCAGGCTTCAATGGATAGACACTTGCGGGATCAGAGTACAGAGCAGTCAGCTTCAGTCGGGCTATCTCAAAGGAAAGCAGAGGCAGCGAGTTCCACTGCTAAAACTGGGAGCTTTCAGGCTGGGTTGTCCGAATCGTTTCCTGCACCAGGTGGTACTGAACACTTGAACACCGAATCAACTGCTGGTAACATGGTGAATTCTGTGGGAACAGCATTCCCTGCGAGGTCTAAAGCACAAAAGGGAAATTCTGTTGAGGAGCTTGAGGAGATGGATAGTCAAGATGCAGAAATCACTAATGCAACTGAGCCAATGGATCACTCTTGATAGGTTAAAATCTAATAAGGGTAGAAGAAATTACTGTTCAAATGTAATGTTTATTGGCTGGGCCACACAAAGTGATTAGTTATTAAATCTTGTATGTATGTCAAAGATTATATCATCTTATTCAGTGCATGATAAGCAAGTGTGTGATTGGCAATAGCTTTCAATATTACCATACTGCTGCCCAGGCTGGCTCTGTTACCTGTAAATTAGTTATTAGGAAATGCACTGAGATGAATATCTGCTGTAACTGTGGGTTATTGAAAGTTCTCTGTAATTTGTAATTCCATAAAAGTCTTAAGATTAAGCTCATGTGAGGTTCTTACCATGTTAGTTTGAGGTTACTGGAAAGGTTAGAACAGGCAAAACTAGCAATGTGACAAAAATGATCCTGTCCCAGATATTTAATTCCACTCAAAAGTATACTATACATATAAATGATACATAAATTTCCAAAAGCAACTCAAACTGTGTGCTAAATTTTATAATGCAGCATA
This sequence comes from Crypturellus undulatus, assembly GCA_013389825.1. Classification (NCBI taxonomy): domain Eukaryota; kingdom Metazoa; phylum Chordata; class Aves; order Tinamiformes; family Tinamidae; genus Crypturellus; species Crypturellus undulatus. The sequence continues at coordinate 239,766 of VWPW01026766.1, read as the reverse complement.
TACAAAGCATTAATTACATTGTGCCGGCACTTCCTCCCACTTAAAAACCTTTTCATTCATACAACTGTGTGCGCTTGTCAAAAATCTTGGAATAGGTGTAACTATAGTGAACTCTTTAATTTCTGCATAGCATCAGTTTAAGCAAGTTAAGGGAAAAAAAAAAAAAAAGACTCCTTAGTGTATGATGACGATAAGTGACTGTGGTGTGGCTATGCCGGGCTGCCGGAGCCGTGGTGCTCTGCTGGTAAGTGATAGTGTGTTTTATTTGCTCCAGAACACTGAGCTGCTCGGATGGTGTGCAGCTTCTAATACAGCTACAGGAGAGAAGTTCGCAAGTCGAAGGAAGAAACAACAAATGTTCAATAGCAAACCCACTTTTTTTTTTTTTTTTTTTTAAAAATAAGGACTTTGATTGTTAGCATTGGTCGGTGATGGTGAGAGTTAAATTGTTGATGTCATCTTCAGAGCAGAATAACAATCTATAGGGAGGATATTGCTCTGTATCACCCATTATCCTAAAGGATGTCCAGTGATAGTTGAGCTTTTGGAAACTTCCTCTTTAACTCCATGGAAACAAGGAATATATGTTTTTCAGTGTTTATAGGACTACCCACTGCTATTAGCTTCACTTCAGTTTGCAATGCAGGTTTCCTGCCTTGGTCAGTTACAATATAGCTGGTGTCCACTTAGGTAGTGTGTTCATCAGACGTGCAGTGCTAGTTCTTAGGAGCAGCTGCTGTGCTTGCTCCCAAAAGGTGGAATGTTTATCTGATATTGCACTTTGCTTCCTACCTTCATAGTCATATTTTAAGTGCACTATTGTTGCTTCCTCTAATGATAAACTAACACTGAATGGATGAAAGATGTTAATACAGCTTCAAAGGAATTCAGAGCATTTAAATATTGAAGTCTGTGTTTGTGCACATGTGGATTTTTATCAGTTCACAAATGTTGTTTGTATTGTAAATGTTTGTATTCAGAAAAGTCTCCTCACTTTTTACATTTCTAATCACTTAAACAGTTCTAAGCGTTAGTATGATAAAATGTCCCATGAAGGAGGATTTATTTTTGTAAGGAAAATTAACCGAAGCAAGTCACTCAAAGAATAGCCCCTGCTTTGTCAAAGAAAATTAAAACTGCTCTGTTGGTTAACTTGGTAAGAGGGAACAAATCCTTAATGATTTAATATACTACTTATGGGTAAAACATAAGAATCACCTTTTCACAAATAAGTGAGGAAAAAAAAAAGAAAGGCTTTTGATTGCTGCCCTGTGAGCCGTCAACTTGGAAGCTCGGAATGCACGGAGTAATTTGGCTCGTTAAAACTGCCCTTGCTGATGTACAGAGTGCTTTGTCGCAGTATGAGGTGTTGGAGGAGTCAGCAGGGGCACGCTCCCAGGAAGGGCTTGGAGGGAGTGGAGGCCAAGGGGGAAGGAATTGCCCGTGTCTCTTGCATTACAGATGAGGTCGCTGTCGCTTAAGCATTTGGTTAAAATTTTATTTAGTGAAAGAAGAAGACTTTCTCAGCTCAACAAATATGGGCAGTGTGTATGAGAGAATTTTAAGTTATGAATAAAATAAATTGAAATACCTGTTGCACATCCTCCTTACTCCAGAGAGGAAACTTACCTCTTTCTTGCCTTTCTGCTAAGACAACATAAATTTGCACGTGCCTTTTACTGTGTAAAGAGGAAGGCTTGGATTAATTTTGACGTGCTTCCCATTCCAGGAGTAGATTGATGTTTTCTGCCTTATATAGATAGAAATAGATGCAGATAATAGCTCTGCTTTGTGACTCCCTGGTAGTGTCACATCCCAGGATCCACTCAGATCATGTAGACCAGGCTACCAGGCTGAAATAGGAATAGTTAACACACTGATAAATTACAAGGTCTGCTGATATGAGCGCCTCTGGTGTAATGTAGTGTGCTTTGTTTGCAGTGTTCTTATTTCACATAGCTTCTCATGCATTTAAATACAAAAAAAAAAAAGAGAGAAAGGTGGCTTTAGGTGCTCTTATGGGAGGCCAAACTTCATGTGCCAGAGAGGTGTGTAACTGCTGAAGAGGTGAAATACAGAGCACTGCAGTGTTGGTTGGAGGAGATGTTTCACGCGGCCGCAAGCGGCGGGTCCCCGTGCCCGTTGCTCCAACACACAAAATGGCGGCGGGCACAGGGCGAGGGGCGTTGGCCCTCAACATGGAGGCGAAGCCCCTGTGACGCCTCGGGCAGAGGCAGGGGCGGTCCAAGTGGTTTGTTTTTCGCCAAGGAAAGCATCCTGCTGCAGAACCGCCTCTGTGGGCTTAGACTGTGGTTCTGGTGTCTCGTGAGTGCCTGCCGTGGTTGCTTGCCTAGGGCCAGCCACCTGCACCCTTCTCATGACAAGAAATTACTTGAAAATCCTCAACTTCACTGCGGCCTAATGCATGTAGCCGAAATGAGAGGTGGTTACTGAAAATACGGGCGCAGTGCAAAGACAGGAGAGGGAATGGGTGGATAGATTCTCAGTAAGTATATGGGAAACCTCAGGTGAACAGATCAGTTTTTCAGACAAATGCGTGATTTTAAATGCTTAAAACAACTGCCTGATTAGTAAGACTAATCTGTGATACTACTTGTTCCTTGGGCTTTCTTTCAGTTTCAGTGAGTGAAAAGAAATGGCAGTGTTACAGGTGGTACAAAAAGTGTTTGGGACATCTTCACTCTCATAGGCACAAAGCATCAATGTATATTGTTGGTTTTCTGACTCCTTTGAAAGTTACTAGTCTTTTCACAGATATAAAATCTGATCTGGTCACGGGGGAAATTAAAGGCAGTCCTCGCTTCACCTATTTGTATGGTCAAGTTGTTCTATGGTTTTAAAACTTGCACATATCAAATACAAATGTAAGAGACCTTTGTCTGTAGAAACCTCGTTGGGACGCTGCCTCGGAGCGGGTGCTCTAGCAGCCTTGTGGAGTTGGTGCTTCCAGGCTGTACCCGAACAGCCCTCCCTGTGCAATGAGCGTATTTTCAAGACCAAAGTGCTTAATATAAAATCTTTTCAAAAAGAGAATCTGTTGTTACAAGGTTAGCCGAGTTGTTTCCTGTTTTTTTGTTTTTGTCCCCAATGTGCTAAAAATGTCAAGTAATAAAGTTCATAATACGCTTAAAACTAGGGGAACTATGCTTCACCTGAACTGCATTCAAAAGGAAAGACTAAAGAAGATGCCACTGTTACCTCTACATTTGTTTGGCTGCCATTTTCCAAATAGTAGAATCTACACACTTTTGTAAAATAATAAGTTGATCTTTCTGTTAAGAAACATGACAGTAAGTGGTTTCTTTGTTTTGCTTACGGATATCAGTTTAGCCTCTTAAAATTGCTGAAGTTGCTTAAGATCTGTAGAATGCAGGATTCCCTCTGAGCCCTTATGCCTGTGGTTGAGCAATAAAAGGTTGAAATGTGATTGGTATTTTCAGAATTATTTACTTTTAATGCGGATTATTGCCAAGAAATGAAAGAGTGCACTTTTAGGAGGGAATGCTATTTAAAATGTATAAATAAGAATTGATAGTGTATATATTTAGAAAACAAATCTTTTTAAACAGTAAGTGCTTTACATGTTGAAATAAAAATAAATTAGCATAGAAATTATACCATCTGCACAGCACTGGCTGTTACCCAGCACAGTTTGGTTTGTTTTATTTGTGATTGCTGTACTAATTATATTTGATTTTTTTATCTGTAATGTAACAATAGTGTATTATAACAGTATATAGTGTACTATACTACACTTCACTGTACAGTATTTGGAATTTTCTTTGATTGCTATATTAAAACTATAAGTTAAAACATCTGCTTTGGCTTATAAGATGCAGCTTTTATCTAGTCTGTCACACATTAGCTTGGTTAAATAACACTGAGTTGGCTACAAAATTAATGGGTTGTAATTGCATTAACTGTTATACTCTAAATAGAAATTGGATTCTGCTTGCATACATGAATATTTGTAGAGAAGGGGAAAAAAACTGATACAAATATTAGAAAGCTGAACTCTGTCATCCATCTTGCTTTAGTGATGTTCTGTTTAAGTGAATATTCTTTCTGAATGAAAAAATCTCAGTGCAAAAGCTTTTTTTGACCTCATACCTCTTCTGAATATTTCATTAAACACATACAACATTTGAAGTTGAAAAATGTTTTAAAATAGGTTTTAATACGCATGAGGGCAAAATCTGATGTTTCTTTTTTCATTCCTTTTTTTTTTTTAAAGTTGTAACCAAGAAGAAAATGCAAAAAAGAATGTTGACCAAGTCATACATGACATTTGAAATAGCTTGCATATATGACATAAAATATTGTTGAAAATATATTGTTTTAAAGTGGTATTTTACTGTGGGCAGGTAATACATAAATATGAGTAGTATGATTTGGAGGAATTAAGACTTGAAAATTTGGCAATATTAAGAATGAGCATATTGACGACTATTTAAATTACCTCTCTTCTAATTCCACCAGCTGCATACTTCAAAAATTGGCTATAACCATATCCTTTGAGCCTAGAAGAAGTCATAAAACCCATCTGTGAAACTGTACTACTTCTTCCTACAAATGAATTTTAATATTTATTGAAAAGCTTTAATTCAAAGGGAGTGAGCATTAAAATATTTTTAAATGATGGGTATAAAGGTAATGAGTTTTGACTACATGTCATATCATGAGGAATTAAATATTGCTCTTTCAAAAATTTGTACTTCAAAGGCTTAAATGCTTAAGCTAGAAATTTATGAATCTTTATTAATGCAATGTTTATAATCTAAGCCAAACCCAAGAAATTACCAAGTTAGGAATGCTTTCAAAGTGTTTTTATTTTTCTTCTGTTATTGATTGTACAGCCTTGACATCTGTCTCAATTACTAAGTTTATGTTGGAGTTACTGTATTTTTTGCTTTGCTTTCTGTTAGGTGTGCGCATAGCCAGGCTGTTCTAAACACCCAGAAAACTCTGACTTCTCACTAGAACAAAACCCCTCCCCACCTTCTCTTGATGAGGTCAGGTTGAAAGCAAATCCTAAATGTTGACCAGGTTATACTGCAAGTTGTAGAAGGTGTTTCTGGTATTAGGAGGAGTCCGTTCAAACATGTTTTGAATTTAAAAGGTAATAGACGTGGTGTCAAGTTTACTTACTGTGGCTGTGATGTATCGTCTGCTGCTGAGTTGTAATGTTTTAGTATTTCCTTTTAACTACAGATAAAGGAACATAGGAATGCCTGGATCCATAATAGACTTGATGGCCAAGTTGACACTACAGAAACTTGGTTGCTATAAGAGGCTTTGAAGTAATTAGTTCTAATTTGAATTACTTAACACTGACGTATGTCAGGTGATTCTGAACATTTATTAATATTGTTAAACATATTTGACTTGACTGCAAGCATTTCCTCCATGTTAGTAACCTGCAGACATTTTAAGAAGCTTAGGAAAAACAGAACTTTGTTCTGTTGATTAAAGACATGGATGATTCTTGTGGCAGACTTTATTTGGCTTTATTGGCCTCTGGTTTTGCTACTGAATTTTGCTTTATGCTAGACCTTACTGATAGCTAATTTCTTTTCTGAAATGATCCAGTAGGTGTGGACAGGTGGTTATAAACTGGCGTTCAATGAGTGAAAAATTAAAGGAAGAGTGTCAGGTAAGAGGTTATTTCTGGGCAGTAGAGGAACATTTAGGAGGTGCTGCTGTTTTTCTCACCAGGTAGCAGGGGGAGCCTGGGTGTGCTTTAGGAAAGAAGTGCACAGTAATATCTTTTAAACCTGCGACCAAGAGCTCAAACAACTTGTTTCAGAAGAAAATAAGCAAAAGCTGGTTTTTGTATTGTCAGCCCAGTGCACAAGTTTTTAGTCCAAAATGAAGTTTATTTTCTATTGCTGTCTCACTGTTGTATAATTGGAGGTACTTTCCCTCCTAATCGTAACCCCTGGCTCCATTCCTATATAATTTGTGCAGACAGTGCAAATTTCAGAGGTCTGATCTGATCTTGCCCTTTTTATTTTAGTCGGCTTCCTTTTCTTCCAGATCATTTTTGTCATGGAGATGTACCTCTGTTTACTGTCTGCTTATAGTGTTGCTCGTAGAGACAGTGAGAAGCAGTAGATTAATGGTTGAATTTCACACAACCCAGGCAGAAGGTAATGAAAGCCTTTGCTTGGCTTCCTCTGAGATCTGTAGTCACAGGAATGAAGGGAAAGCAAAGAGGGGAGAAGACTCCTGGGAACCATTTCAGGAGAGCACCTGGGATACATAAGGATGATATACCAGTGCTTCTGAAAACCTACACCTACCAGGCCGATAGGGCAAACACTTTCCCATGTTGTCGCACTTCCAAAGTGATCTGGTTTGAGAACCCAGATGCTGCCGTGATGGTGTGGGATGTGTGGCTGTACGGAAGAAACAATAAACGCAGGAAAGTCAAAGGTCTAACTTAAAATTATGCAGTGTCAGTAACTGCTGTGCAGAGCTAATTGCATGATTAAGCACCCAAGTGCCTACAGTGACAGAACATTATACATACAGAAACGCTATTTTCCCCACCGTCAGGTCTGTCTTCAGACCCTTTTTGGCTTGCCCAAGAGTGATGCTGGAAATAGTAGTCACTGCAGGCAGCAGGGACATGAGGGAAGGACGAAGGGCAAGGAGAGAAGAGCGCTTTCTGCCTTCTGCTTCCCAGCTTGGCTTGCGTATAGCTCGGGCTGCTGCTGCTGCAGTTCCTGCTGCCTGACTGCTTTTTATCCATGTGAACATTTGGTTGGCCTGTCTAGCCCTGACCGCTTCACAAAGCTGGTGCATTAGGGTGAATTGTTTACTCACAGTTTTGACAAAGTCTAAGGATTAAACTGACTTCACAGGCTGTCAGAGTGGTGACCTCCTAGGGCACAGTGCCAGAACAGCATGAAAAAACATGTACTGCAAGTACCTGATGTACACGTGACTTCCAAATAATCTCTTCAGTTTTCAAAATTTATGCATTCATGAAAGCATTAAATCCGTTTAAGCATTTGCAATAGTTAACCATAACCAGTAAAGCTGTAACTCCCTGACTTGCGAGAGGTATATGCTCCCCCAAAAAATAAACAAATGGCATCTGAGAAATTATTAGAGCCTGTTAATTGAGGTTAATGTTGTAACTTGCTTTGCAGTTGTATTGTTATTATTTATTGGAAGAGTTGTTGGTGAGATCATACATAATGCCTGAACATAAATTTGGGAATATGTTTTCTTTCCAGGTTGATGGATTACAGGTTCCTCTACCTCCTCAAAAGCTATCCATCTGCCTATATATTTGCCTCATATGAATTAATAACATTGAAACTGTAGGTAAAGTGGTTACTAGCCATAAATTTATCTTTGGTGTTGTCAGTATTGCTCCTGTTGTGCTTAGATAAGCCGACAAGGTGGGCAGGACTTGAAGAGATACTGTCTGTCAGAGCTGTGCATCCTCGTGCTCTTTGTGAGACCAGGGGGAGCTCAGCGCACCTTCGACTCCCACCTNGGATTACAGGTTCCTCTACCTCCTCAAAAGCTATCCATCTGCCTATATATTTGCCTCATATGAATTAATAACATTGAAACTGTAGGTAAAGTGGTTACTAGCCATAAATTTATCTTTGGTGTTGTCAGTATTGCTCCTGTTGTGCTTAGATAAGCCGACAAGGTGGGTAGGACTTGAAGAGAGCAGTCTCTTAGCTGTGTGTCCTCGTGCTCTTTGTGAGACCAGAGGGAGCTCAGCCCACCTTCGGCTCCCACCTTCGGCTCTTCTCAAGCTGATGATAGCTGAGGGAGTGCCCAAAGCAGTGATATGCAGCCCATCCCTAGAGAGGTCTTAGAGATCGTCATCTCTAAGGACTGTCATCACTCTTAGGTAAGAAGGGATTGTTCTCCTTACGCGTATTTGGGTAGTGTCATGGAATGAGTAGTGGTGGGGGTGAGCGACACAGTGCACTTCACTCATGGGAAAGAAATAGGAATAGGTTTTATTGATAATGACAATGGTTTCGCGAGATTCTATGGCAAGGTCACTTATTGTTTACTGCATGGAGTATTTAGTATTTACTAGTCAGTATTTACTGCATGGTTCAAGATACACACAGAATTTCCAAGGACACCCTCGCATTGGGTCACAAGGTTCAGATTGGACCCCCTTGCTTTCCAAACTATTTCTGAGAGGAGTCTGGGTGCAGCTGGATCCAATCCTAGTCCCAGACCTGGTCAGTGGTTTATGACTAAGGGATTTGTGTAAAGTTTACAAGTTCAGAAAGAGAGCGTGCTATAGTCACTTACTATGAATCTGTTAGGCTCTGGCAAGGATCTCTTAACCCCGACGAGTATCCTTGAGAGGCGTCCCTGCTCAAGGGGAGATCGCAGCGTGCAGCCTGCTGCCATGCCAGGAAAGCTCAATGGGCTCTCGAGCTGTCCCAATATTTATGGGATGATTGACTTATAGTCACTCTTTCAATTCAGAAATGACTGTTGGCTGGAGTACTCACAGTTAGCCTTATCTCCACATCAGGATACAGCCATCAGGACTGTTATTGATGGTTAATGTCTGGGTAGGGGAAGAAATCAGGGGGGCAACTACCAGCATCAGATAATGTGGTAGTTAACACCTGAATAGGGCTACGTGTGAGAAGTCAGGTTGAGCTGGGGAAGGAGCACATCCCTCACAGGTAGGCCCTAGAGTAGTTCTCAGGCAGGGTTAAACCCCTGGATTTGTTTTTCTGCTCTCTTGAACTTCATAACTGCTGTTGGCTTAAACCAAAGCCAAGACTTGATTCAAAGGCTGCCTCAGTCTTTTCAAGAGTAGTTGTCACTGAGGTTAATATACTACCATTACTCCCAAACACGCTCAATTGTGTTGATATTTTTGTGATATTGTAGCTTTAAGGCACTCTATTCTGACCTCCCTACACTACCGCATAGTCAATATAAAAGCAGAATCACAAAATACATGCAATGATTCTTCTTCTCTGTTATTGACTTTGGGAGAGGCATTAGCATGTGCTCCCCTCTCCGAAAGACTGTAAATGTGGATTCAGTCAAAAGTGCACAAGGCTTGCTCACCCTTGAGGGTTAATACAGTAGAACCTGTAAGGCTATCATGGAAGGGGAATATCACGAGAAATGTTTGGAGAGCATTCCAGGCAAAAGTAGATTATCTCTAGTGGCAACAAGTAGAATATTGTCCTTAAGATATTCAGATACTGAATAACATGCTGAGAAACTTAGATACTGAGAGGCTTTGAAAGAAAGGAGGGAAAAGAACGGGGGGGGGGGGAGAATTAAAAATAGAGATTAGATGTGACTGCAAAGGCATGTAGTGAGCTGAAATTGCTCTGAATTGCAGCCTCACTGAACTGAATGGAAGCTGACTCTTGAGTACCAGTGACAAGTTTGGCTCTTGGCACTAAGACGCAGAGCAGACGCAGATAATGTTGTGCTATCCAGCTGGACAACTATTTTAATTTAGAAGAATATCTGGTAAATATCTTCCTGCTCTTTGCCTGGAATTTCTCCAAAGATGGAGAGCAAGTTCAAGCTCGCAGGGATGATGTGATCCAGACAAGCAACCTCAGAGCTGGATGAGCAGTGCTGGGACACTGAATCTGGACCACGTCTAGGAACTGGACTGAAGATGCTGTGGATTCCTGTGATTCTGATTGACACATTTGGTGTTTCTGCCAAAGTGGAGCTCAAAAAACTACAGTCACCTGGGGGAACTGGTTGAAAGGCACTAAAAGCAAAATAATCCAGTAAAAAACCCTAAATTCACTTACACTCTGCAACCAATATTGTTGATACTTGGTCTTGGTGTCAGTGATCATTGAACCTGCCTTACACTTTATAGAACTTAATTCTAAGAGACTGGCAGCACTTGCTTTGGAGTTGAGAAACTATTCAGGAAATAAACCACTATTTTTACAGTTAAAAAAAAATCAAAAAAAAAAGAAGAAAAAAAATAACAAAGCTCTGAGTTTCCCTTGTATGAATTTTGTTAGATTCAAGGTTTGAAGCTCTCAGGAGGTCAACCATGTGCTCTCTTGTTTTTCTCTATGCAATCTTCACAAAAGGCTCTAGGTACCTTCAGAGTGAGCCTTCTGAACAACCTTCTGGAAGATCATTACAGGAAAGGATGATTATGCTAAACTTTATTATACTGATATTAAGCCCTGTGCCTTCTGGAACAGGTGCCTGGTATTGCTCATTTGTCCACATGAATGTCTGCCTGCCTGAATTCCCAAGGAGATTCTCATGAGGACATTGGCAGAGAATTGTCTCCTTCTACAGATAATTTTATACTTTTTCCAGCATCACAGCTGATACATTTTTTCATTACAGGTTTTGCTGGGGAATAGACAAAACTGCCACAGGATTGGAGGGGTAGCAAATGACCTCAGTAATGTGCACATGGATTTTACATATGGCCCGCCAGTCTGGTACCTTGATGCCACTGCAGCTGGGTTTGAAATCATCTGAAGTATCAAGTTGGCACCAAAAGGGACCTGTTTCCTGGCAGGAACAGACTTGAACGGTTGATCACGGGCGTAATGGTGCCTGATGCATTTTTCTCCTGCAGTTCAGCAGGATGTGTAGCGAGAGGGAATGACCAGCAAGGCCAATTACAGGGTCACCAATATAACTCGTATAACTCATCGTAGAACCATTGAGAGAGCAGCAGCATAACTTCTGGCTTGGTTTTGCAAAGCTGTCAAAGGTGAGAGGGGATGAAAGGGAAGAGAGGGAGATTCTCCCCAATCTTTTACCTTTTTCCCCCTCAGGTAGGAGCTCAAGAAACTCCAGAACGTAAGACAGTGCCTTGTCGTGTAGTAAAATAATATAATAAATAAATAAAACCTTTTATGTATGAGATGCCTATGTGTTTACTCATGTACGCCAACAGGAATGTTCGGTGCATGTCACAACAAGCTTCATTTTTAGTTTTCTTTACAGCAATCCTGTCAGTATTTACTAATTTAGTAGTTTCAGTCAGCTATTGCTTTAGGATCTATTTCTTACAAATCGAGAACATATGTATTACTATGGGAATATGCAGGAAGGTTAATTAAGCCCTTATTATTTCAGGGTCCTTTGATATTTTTCTTTCTTTTTGCCTGAATTAAATATAAATGAACCCTAAAGATGGCATTTTACACAATCTGAAGCTGACAGACACAGATCCTGTCTCAGGGTGCCTCTCATTCCATAAACTCTTCAATTCCAGCCTTTGTAGTTCAAAGACTCCTGTCATGGCTTTGATGTGAGGAAACCTGCTGCCTCCTGCGCTCGCGATGCTCCGGTCGCTGCTCAGCACCGACGTATAATAAGCAGCAATCAAATGACCACTTTTTGTACAAAACCTCTTCCAGCAGCAATCAAATGACCAGCCGTGCATTTTGTCTGTGAAAGAAGCACGGACGGTGCTTCACCCTTGCGACAGTGAGGTGAAAGAGCGTTTTTTTCTTGTAGTTTTACAAGAATTGAGGTTCTCCCGTTAATGTGCAGAGGGCGCTGCAAGCCAAGGTTTCTCACTCGCCCTGCTGGAATTCCTGCTGGGCCTGGGAAGGGAGGGCAAGGACATCTTACCTATATATGCTTATATATATAAAGGTATGTTTTTGTATACATATATGTTTTATATATTTATATATGTGTGTGTGTGTGTGTATATATGTGTCTGTGTGTATATGTATACACACACACACTTATATCTACGCATTCCCTCCATTGCAGTGCAGGTGGAAGGATTACTTGCCCTGCAGATTCAGTACTAATTTATAAATTAAGTTAAAGTTATATATTTGGTGTGTGCGTGTGTGTATATATATATATCTAAATTTATATAAATATATATAAAAACTTAGGTAACCCATATAGGAGTAATGTGAAATTGTTTACAAGTTCTGTTTCTTCACAGTTTTGCTTTCTGTGCAGCTCTTGTGCTGCAGCTGAGTGTTGTTAGACTAGTTGATGCATTTCTACAGTTTTGATGCATTTCTACAGTGTTGAAATATTTTAAAGGGGAATGCAGTTTGGTTTAAAACATACCAATACAACTGCTATTCCAGATAGTATTCAAAGTAACTATTATTAAAGTAAGCAGAATTGTTTGCTTCTCTTCAGACTTCACATTTTGGGGAAAATACTGTTAACTGTGCTGTAAAAGAATAGAGATTGTTCAAGGAAGGGCATCTGCTGTCTGGGCTGACAGCACAAAAAGCTGCACCGAGATTTTTGTTGCATGAGGTTAATGTTTATAAAGTGGAGCGGATTTTTCTTTCAGCTGGATCAAATGCCAGTAGCAATCGGGGTTATTTGCCATGTCACTGCTGCTGGGGCTGATACTGTGCCTAAAAACTGTGTTGCAAGAATATGCAGGCTGTTCCCTGCAACTTAGGGACTTGAATGTGCCCTCAAAGAAATGAGGGTGCTCCATGGCCACGTATGTAGGAAATCATTGTAGGAAATCATAGGCCTTTCTCCACTATTGAGCTTCATGCACTTGCACTAGGCCCCTGTTATAATTAACCTTAAATTTCATGCCTGTGCTGTGCTCGTGCTTCTCACTGTGCACCAAACTGCCTAAAGAAACGTCTCTAAAAAAACCTATTTGAATATTAGGTTCCTGGTAAGTTTTAGGCTTTTGAAATGGTTACAATTTATTTATGCTTACGTCCATGCTTGGCGTCCATGGTTTGTTTGGACAAGGCTTCGTGTGTGCCAGCAGCTTGCAGATTAAGAATCTGTGGAAGGGAGTAGTTATAGAGAGTTCAGGGTCAGACCCTGTTTTGGAAAGTTAACGCTTGCCAGCCACTGTAGCAGGAGGATCGAGAAAATCCAGGTTGTACCAGAAGTGACTTTGCATATCATGGCAGCTACGTGTTCAGGAAGTTATTTTCTCTGTTGTGGTGTTTAACAGTTTTCTGCAAGTAAATCTGTATCTGAGGCGAAGACAAAACATATGCTTGAAAGAAGAAACCATATGCTGTTTTGATGCTTCCTTTTGCAACACTCGATAAGGTAAAAATCACAACAAAGTTAGAAAAACCGAGTGTTAGGCCCTCAGCATCAGCACTTTTTAGCTGCTTTGTCCCTTAGCTGCAGTCAGAAAACTTAGTACCTCGCAGGGGGTAGATCCCCAAGGCCACTTCTGAGATGACTGCAGTGCAGTAAAGTCCTACCTAGGGCCAGGGCGTTTATCCTATAGGTGCCTGGAGCTGATCACTGAGGTGAAAAAGGGCCTTTAAGCGCTGACTCCGGGAGGGTCTTCCTCGCGACTCCCAGGTGCTCGGGCCCAGAGCTGGCACCAGGGCTCCTGGCTGCGAGGCGCCCGGGTGTTTCTTGCGGCGGCCGCAAGAGGATGTGGTGAGGATGCTGGTTGCTTCTTTCTTGTGCACAACCGGGTGGTTAGAGCCCTTGCCCAAGATGTGGGATGGCTCTGCTTGATCAAACCCGCATTTCTTGTTTCTCAAGTGAGTGCTTAACCACCAGGCATTTCCTTTCTTTCTTTCTTTTTTTTTTTCTTTAATGGAGGGCAGAGTGAAGGTTTGTGTCTTCCCAGTTTGTGCTCCCAGTGGTAACCAGGCTTGCACCAGGTAACAGTCTGAATCCAAACCTGTTTTGGTGCCAACGCTACTTTGTAGGGAGCTTAGAGCGCATAAGCTGTAATATCTGTGACACAGAGGTGCCTGCGGGGTGAGTCAGACTCTGAGTTTTTAGTATTGCAGTTGCATATGCAGGCATTAGGTTTATCTAGAAGCGGTAAACACCTTAGGGGAGGGGAGAAGCAATACTCACTGAAGTGTCTCCTCATGGGTGATAAATTGGTAATTCTATATACGCACAACCTATTCATAGTCGCAATGATATCTATTTGTGCATACACATATGAAGAGAGAAAAAAAAGCAAAAAAAAAAACCCAAAACATAAATATTCATGTGTATATATTCATGTGTTTACTTTTTCACTCTTGAATTTTTCTCTGGAAGAAATGCGTAATCAGACAAAGCCCCGCGCTACTAAAACGGGAAGGGGCGCAGAAACGCAGGAGCTGTGCACACACGGGTGTAAGACGCCAGATCTAATGGTTGTTGATGCCGAGGGCACTCGTCACACGGGTGCGAGAGGCTGTGAGGCGCGCGGCGGGGGCGGTCGCCAGCTGCCTTCGATAGCTCAGCTGGTAGAGCGGAGGACTGTAGAGGCGCTCGCCCACGGGAATCCTTAGGTCGCTGGTTCGATTCCGGCTCGAAGGAGGCTTCATATTTTGCACCGGGGGTTTCCCGATTTCGGTTTTTTTTTTCGTTTCTCCGTTCGCTCCGGCCGCCCCGCGGCGGG
>VWPW01026766.1:145221-224855 GCA_013389825.1 Crypturellus undulatus | reverse complement strand
GCGCCGCCGCGGGGCCGCGCGGCGAGGAGCCCGCGCGGGGGCTGCCCACTGCTGCCCTGGCGGCCCCCCCTATGGTGCGCGCCGAGGATGGCCAAGAGGCCGCGCAGGTGAGTGCGGCGCCGGGCAGCGCCATCTTCCCCCCACCCGCTCCGCGTCCTCTCCCTGCTCGGCGAGCCCCGCCACGGGGCTGAGCCCCACCCCGGCACCCACGGGTGCCCCCCGGGCCAGGCCTTGCTGCGGCCTGTCAGCGGCCCCGGCTTTGCTCCCGCCACCCACTTGCGCCGTCTTTCCCACTTTCTGCGCTCCGAGCTGCCTTTGCACAGCCCGTGGGTCAGCCCGCAGGCTGGACGCTGGGGCCTGTGTGGGCTCGGGCAGCTGGAGTGCAGCCCCTCGCTGCGTGTCGGCCTCCTCGCTGCGTGTCATGTCCCCTTCCCCGACCGAGCACATCCCAAGGTGGCCTGAGGAACCACCTTCCCCCGAGTGCCACTGTCTGAAACCCCAGCAGCAACCGTGTCTTACGGCACATGCACGAGCATACCTGTATCTCTTCGCTTAAGAAGTGGGTCTTGGAGAACTGCCTTGTTACTGTAGTTATTTTGGCTCGGAGTAAAAGATCACTTCCCCAAAAGTGAGAGCCAAGTGTGAAAACGGGGTAGGGACCGCGAAGGGAAGGGATGCCCCGTGAGTGGCACTAATGGAGATGTCACCTGCGGCCTCCAGGGCTTGCTGTGAGCACCGGGGTCTTGTGGCACTGGGGGCGACGTTGACGTTTCGGTCACAAAATCAGCTCAACCTGCCTGCGCTGTGGCCCCTCCAGAGTAGGAGGAGTTGGTAAACTAGTGTTATTTCTCAGGAAAACTGCAAATTAAACAAGAAAGTGATATTTTGGGGTTCTACTGGTGTAGAAAACACGAGCAGTTCGCTGGAAGGCTTCTCTTGCAGGAGGGAGCTGCTGGAGCCGCCGTAGCTTAGCTGTCCGCAAGGCAGCGGTGCGGGGGGAGTGTCATGTGTCACTCTGAACTTGCTGTCTATGAGGTTGTGACCAGTAGTTTCGTCTTTACAAAGCTTTAGCTTGTGCTGTCTCTTAGGGCTGTGAAGTGCTCTCATATTGTAATTGAAAAAACTGGTGCGGATGGAAGAGGAACTTCAGGTTTGAGATCAGTACCCCAGAAGCAAACTGTGTCAGTGTGTGATGATGATATCCCGCAGAACTAGATCATCGTGGTTTAAGTTTATGTCAAGATGCTTTCGGGATCACTAATCTAGATGTAGAGTGAGGAGAGAATGTAATTGTTTTGTCCCAAATGGTATGGCTTAATTTTGTTAAAATATGCCTGTTTTTTGTGTTTGGAAGCTCAGTTTTCTCTTTTAATGGTCCCCATCTCAGAACTGTAAAATAGAGAAAGAGAACTGAGGTAAGTTTTATTTAAAGACAACTAATGCCCAGTTTTTGAAGCACGTACATGTTTCTTCCTGACATTGAGGATTCCTTGTTTGATGAAATTAGGTGGCCACCTTCCACACTCATGTAACATTTCGCCACAGATTCTTAGCAGAAAAAGAACTGTCAAAGGAGCTTGAAGATCCTAAGGGGTCTGACAGCGTGTTCCCCTTAAAGCAGACTCTGGAGCTAACCGTGCCGGAATGTAATTTATAATGCAATAAACGTGATTCGAAGGGAGCTCCAGGAGCGGCGTGTCCATCTGTCCCGCTGCGGAACTCGTCGCCGCCTCCCCGGAACCATTGGCCCTAACGGCCTTTACCGGTGCCACCTCCCGCTCTTGCGCTCGTTTCTCATTATGCGCTGCTAAAAGTCCATTTTCCAAATACCCGCGGAGCAGGAGGTGATTTCTGGACACCTTCCTGAGTCTGAAATATGCCTTGAAATTATGTGAATGAGCATCTTCGCGTGAGATGTGAATTATTCCCCTCAACGGCAGGGAGTTCAATAATTCTCCTGAAACCAGAATACTAGGGGGTTAAATAAAATTTTTATTTCAACTCCAGTTATTTCACTAGATCTTACATTATTGTATAGTTTGATATGGCCTCTCACAACTTGTGTATGTGAAAAGTATATGCCATTTGGACTTCCAAATGGTTAGTTTTATTGCTGGAAGAAGTTGTGGTGAACCTTTGTGGAAGTCTGTAGAGCATTAGCCTTTGCCATACTGAAGATGTAAGGTAATGAAAAATATATTAAAATTTAATATTAAGCACCTAATCCTTTTATATTTAGTGTACTACATAAAACTCTTTCTCTGAAATGAGACATAAAAATGATTTCAAGTCAGTTGCTTCTTGCTGGCCTAGGAGGCTGGAGAAGCTTCAAGACCTATTGTACTATGTGGATGTGATCACTAAGTTTAGGTGTCTTAACTATAGCTCAAATGATCGTACACTTTAACGTTAGCTTGGAAAAGCAAGAGAGTTAATCATACATTAAGTAGTTTGCTAAAGAAACAACAATATATAAATAACCTAGTATGAATTAGGAAAGATTTCTGTATCAGCGAAGTGCTAAGTAGTAATTAAGGACAAGAACAAATTTAAATTCCGTCTCTTCATCTCTGTGCAGATCTACATGTGATGTAAGGATAAGTGCTCATGTTTTTAAAATACAGTATTTTTTGAATTTTATTTTATTATTTTTTTATTAGAAATAGTTGATTAATCTTGAATTGTTATTTCAGATAAACTTTTTAAATCTTGGTTATTTTAACCAGTCTTATATAAAACTGAGATGTTTTGCAGGTGGTGATTGAGTGAAAATTAAATTGTCATCCTGTTATAATTTGGAAGATACTCTCGTGCAGCACTTTACATTATCTGAATAAAATTATCTTATTGAAATGTTGTGGCACTTTCCCCACACCTTTTTCATCTGAATTAGGATTCAGTTCTTGATATGGTCTGTTGTCTGACTGGGTGAGGATAACATCTTGACAAAGAGCTTAACGACAAGGCTAAGTTTTACTTCTGAGTAAATCATGTGGGGCATTTGGGGTGGAATTTAATTTGAGGGGGAACTGGATTATGATACTAAGGCACGCTCCATAGGCAAGAGCCAGTGGAATATGGGTGCTGAGGAGAGGGGAGGGGAAAAGGAAATCTTAGCTACCTGTGAACCTAAATCCTATTTTATTAAGTCCTAAGCTATGAAATATAGATCCCTCCACAAGTCACAGTTTTAAAATAGGCTTGCTGCTTTTCCTGTCCCCACCCTCAAAGCAAGTGCTGGGAAGAACTCAGGGCTGCCCTTTGGACAAACTTGCCTTGCCCTTCAGTGACTCCTGAGAGCTTCATATTTGTGCATGCTCAACTGAAACTAAGGAGGGAAAATCCCTGTGAGCGATGTGGTAGATGCAGAAGCAGTATTAAATATATTGGACTGCATGGGCATGCCCTATTTCTTGGTAGCTCTTTCAAGTAAATAGTGCACGTTTTAAATGGTTTAGACGTCTGCCTTCGAATCGGTTTCTGTGAGAGCAGCACTGGTTACCTCAGTTGCTGTGTGGTCATTTACCTACCTCTGGTTTTGGGAGGAAAAAAAGAAAAAAAGTAACTTCCAAGTCTGAGAATTATTTTCTCCTGAAATATAAACTGATGATGTATAAAAAATTATTTTATACTGATAATAAAGTGTGTGTAAATTAAGACGAAAGCTCCTTTAAGTGTGAAACTCCTTTCAGTTAAAGCTGCGTGCCCTTTGTGTGTCTCTGCTGTCACTAGCCCAGCAGGACCTGCCCTCCCTGCTGTGGGCCCAGGCTGCCCCGGGGCCAGCGCGAGTCCTGGGGCAGCCCGTGGTCCCGTGTCAGCGCTGCGCTGGCTGTGTGTGGGCACCAGTGGGTGGAAGGAAGGCAGGAAACGGGAGTTACCTGCTTTCTGAGCCTGTCCTGTTAGTGAGTCCCGGTGTTGAGGGCAGAAATCCTTCGGCCGGGGGAACCACTGCATCTAATTCCTGTAACTGTGTGAGGCGACACTCCCCTTCAGGGCAAGAGTCTACTTAAAATCTCAGGTTGACACTAAATTATTCTCATTCATTTTCTTTTCTGTGGCTTGTTACCCTTCACTCCTCTCGGAACACAACCTCTCTCCCCCAAACAAGAAAATGCATCTGGTTTTCCATCCATGGTTCTTAGTAGTCCTCTGGCAGGCATATGTTTCATATGGTATCCTCTTTCCTATACCGTTAAAATATGGATGTTCCTCTTCAGCTTTTCTAGCTGCAGGTTGGATTGAAAAAAGCTTGGGCGATTGAAATGCTGATTGGTCTTTGCACTGAGTGTTAAATGTAGAATCTGTGTTGATGCTTAGCACTGTGACTTTTTTTTTAAGCTGAGATTTAGGCAACTAATGGAATAGAATTCAGAAAATGCTTTCCTCATTTGTTAGGACACAACATAATGGACAAAAGTCTTTTAATCCGTTTCTTGAAGTTAAGGTTTAATAAAGGCAAAAATTTTAACCAATTCGTAAACAGTATTCTTAATCCTAGCCTATTCAAACTAAAACTCTCCATGAAACAACATACAGTATGTGCTGTTTGTGCAATGGAGATGGAATATGAATGTTTCTTTTAGGCTGGAAAACCTCTCTATTTGATATACTGATTTGTCTGAAATTGAAGTAGGGTTCATAAATATGGTTCAAAAACATGAACAAATAGCTTTTGCTTCAGATTCAAGTCTTGACTTAAAATGAATAGTCATTATATATCTTGCATGTACATGGTCTTACAAGTTAAATGAACTCTTTTTCTATTATAGAGGGAATGTTGATATAGGGAGTGTTCTAGAGATAGATTTTTAAGTTCCTGCAAATGATATATGTCATTTTAGAGTAATGTATGCTGTTGGGAAAAAAAAAGAAAGAATATACATCATCAAATGCCAGTAAATAGAAAGAAAAAAATTATATATATTATATATATATTTATATTATATATTATAATTAAAATTATTCAACATTATTTTAAACCATACTTGTGTCTTCATTCTTCTGCTCTTCTGTGTAGTGAGGAAGAAGATGAGGACCTTCAATATGCAGATCATGACTATGAAGTACCACCGCAAAAAGGACTGAAGAAGATATGTAACCGGGTGAAATGGACACGTGATGAGGTAACACATTTTGCTTTAGTTTCTTTCCTATGTGATACTGGAAACGTGCTGGAGTGTGTTGTTATTTAGTGCTGAGTTGGGATAGCATATATATTTATTGGCTGAGGTTGTCTTAACAGGATGAAAAGCTGAAGAAGCTGGTAGAGCAAAATGGTACAGATGATTGGACGTTCATTGCTAGTCACCTACAGGTAAGTGTGAAACACTTTTTCAGTTAAGTTTTCTTTCAGTATTTTTATATTTTGGTTATGTGTTTGGAAATAGCTGATAGGTCAGAAAGTTACTAGACAAGACTCTTTCAAAGGGTGCTTATAATTTCAACTTGAAATCTAGCTCAGACTTTAAGAGCTTATCAGTTCAGACTGAGACTGAAAGTAAATGATGATCTGAAATGATCCAAAACCCCTGATATACCTAAATATGCCTACATTTTCTATCAATTATATCAAATATACCTACTTTCTATCAGTTGCGTTCTGTTGTGCTCCATGGGGGAGTTTGAAGCCATAACCCCTTTACTCGTTCCATCACTAAATGATGCCTCATCTAGGAAAACCATCATATGAGTTTAACTGGTTGAAAATACCTACATTGATGACACTTCTTTATCTTCTAATTAAATGTCAAAAATTGGCTTCTATAAAAGAATAGCTAGACTCTAAAAATGGAATGGGGTCATTACTTAACATTGGTGTAAAATGTTTACACGTTAGAAATCAGAAAATTTAAAAACTTTTGTTGATCTTAAAATTGAGTGCAATAACATGATTGAATAAAATACATGTGCAGCTAGGTGAAAATAAATTTGAATTGTAAAAGCTGAAATGCAGCTTTTTTTTGTTCCTGTCATATTTGTGCAATTATATTGCTTTTTTTGTGTGTGAATAAGGAATAGATATTAAGGAACAAACTCAAAGTTCCTAATTTTAAGGAGTGCATAGGAAAATCACTATTCTGCATGTGTACATTTAGCCCCTTTTAGAAACAGTGGAGTAAGTGAATGGCAGGAGGAGAGAGGGAATTGCAAGGTTTTATACTAAGGTATTCCTAAAAATAGTGCTTTTGGTGATACTGAGCTATCTGTGTAGTTAGCAGTTGCATTTAACAAATCTAAAGTGTGTGTGAGGGGAGATATATATAGATATATATATATATATATATGGATTATGATACTAAGGAGATAATATATATGTATCTGCACACACACAAGTATATATACACACACATATATATCAATTATCAAGTCCTTCAGCTGAAAGGACAATTTTGGAGACAAATGGAGAAGGAAACAGACGTTTTATGACAAAACATCATGAGAAAAGTTGCCTACTCCCCCTGCCATTGAACCCAAGATAGGATGTTCTCCTTAATTTTGAAACTGAGGATAGAATCAGTTTTAACTTGCCATGTTCACTGGGATTCCTCCACCTTTGTTACTTTTGTTCCTATCCAGTTACAAATGTAGAATTAAACAATGATAGAGATGGGAATAGGAATTAGGCTGCAGGGAGGAGAAACAACTAAAATACTGTTCAAGTGTGCTTAGGTTGAAAAGAGGCTGCCCAGCTATTATGGCAAACAGGCATGGAAGACCAAGTTGCTTTTTGCAAAGGCAAATAAAGGTGGACACAGGTAGCACTTACCTTATTCCTCCTGATACTGTTTTGCTAGGAAAGCCAACTATATTTTGAATTATTAGCAAGTAAAGACATTCAGAAACTGTCATCTTTTTAAAACTCCATCTTGCTGTTGGACTGGGTATAAATGAGCCTTCCCTCCATCCTGCCTTGAAAAGTAAAGTTGGCCTAAAGGTGACACAGAGAGAGAATGCAGTATGTTTTCTCTTTCAGTTTTTCATAGCTAAGGCAGACCTGAAATGATTTTGAAGGTAAATCATTTGGATTGAAGGTAAAACACTGCAAGGCCATGATTTCAAACTTGTTCTTCCATTGAAATTTTGGAATAATTGTTCTCTGTGTTAAATTTGCCTTTTATGGCTTGTCTTCATCGGGAATTGATGTTTTATAACACACTGTAGTGTGCTTTTAAGCATATAATGTCTGCTTGTGAATAACTTTGTTGTTGTTGGTCTTGCAGACTACCTTTTTTTTTTTTTTTTTTTTAACTTCGTTGTAGTTTGGTAATTTGTTCACTTCATAGACAGGCCCAGCAAAGCTATAATCATTGCTAGCTAATACGTGCAACTGTTTGTAGCTAAGAGTTTTAACAGGTCAACCTGGTCTTCTAAAACTATTTCAGAATCGTTCAGACTTTCAGTGCCAGCATCGATGGCAGAAGGTACTAAACCCAGAACTCATTAAAGGTCCCTGGACTAAAGAAGAAGATCAGAGGGTAATGAAAGCTCATTGATACTGTACTTTAAATATAGTTAATAAAAATAATCATGAAGTCGTATCCGACTGGTAAGAATATGTGAAGATTTTCCATGGTCTCATCTTCACACATTGTGCTTGTCACATCTTGTGATGCAGATAATTACATTATATTATGCAGAGTAAAAGTGCAGCTGCTCTTAAGTAAATGGAATGTCTGATCTGCTCAAGTGTTTCATTTCTCTACGCTCAGATTGCTAGCTGAACTGCTCTAGCTCACCAAGTAGAGGATACCTCTTTCTGGCACTAAAGATCAAAGGTGTCATTTACATCTTCTGTTTTCCCCAAACCCACCAAATTTAAAGAGTTTGGGAATGGGGGAAACTTCTTTGTACTCCACTGTTAACAAAGCTGAAATAGCTTTCTAAATTTCATTCCTCCACTTTTTTCCCCTCTTTTTTTTTTTTTTTTTTTTAAATCTGCATTGCACCTTCTTTCCTGCAAAGTCAGGGCTGCACTTTAGGGGCACATGCATTTAGCTCTCAGATAGGATATTTGGCTTAGACTGCTTTTTTCCATTTTTTAAGACTAAGTTAAGCTGTTTCAAACTAGTGTTTTTAAAATCGTGAATATGGTTTGCTTAATATGTTATTTGATAACTCTCATCAGTCTTTCAAGAAAAGTATTTATAAAGTATGTAATAAAACTAAAAAAAAAATAAAAAGGATGGAGGCTAGGAGAGAAAGTTTTCTGTGTTGTGTGTTGGTGGTGTGTGTTGTTTTTGTTTTTTATTTCTTTTCTATGTGTGTATGTTTCCTAGTGTCAATTTATGTGATGTATGATCGGGATGCTCAAGTTTGCAAAAAATACATGTTCATCAGTATACACTAACCCCAGAGCTTTAGAGTACAATAATTGCTTTGCTTTCTTTAAAAGTAACTAACAAAAAACAAAAACATCAAAAAACCCCCTCCCATATAGCTGCCTGCCTCTGTAGGATTAGTTTCTTGCCAAATTGACTGTTATAATCCTATTCTAAAACATGAGTTTATTGGTTTCTTGGTCATTAGAAAAATTGCATCTTGGAATTCTAATATGCTTTCCTCTGTGCTCCAGGTTATTGAATTAGTTCAGAAGTATGGTCCAAAGCGCTGGTCTTTAATTGCAAAACACCTGAAGGGAAGAATAGGCAAGCAGTGCAGAGAGAGATGGCATAACCATCTGAATCCTGAGGTAAAGAAATCTTCGTGGACGGAAGAAGAGGACAGGATAATCTATGAAGCTCACAAGCGCCTAGGAAACCGGTGGGCTGAAATTGCAAAACTTCTTCCTGGCAGGTGCTTTTCAATATTATTTGTATTAAATATTGGAATATGGAAAGAGGGCATGACACAAGTATTTCCAGAATAATTTGTTAAAGAACACCCGTTCAAGTTGTCATATCTTGATAGCTACTGAAACAACCATCTGTTGCAAATCTTATTTCTTAAAAATCTAGAACACAAAATCAGCAACAAATCTCTTAATACCTTGTGGGTTCCTTCAAATTGCTGACTTGTAATTGTCTAATTTCCAATAACTGAAAAACCTGTAGTGGGGCTCAGGAGAACAAGGTGCTAACTGCAAGTAATGGTGGAATAATCTGCCCTATCACCATGCTACGATTGTGTATTAAAGTGCCTTCAATAATATGTATTTGAAGTGACTTTATTTTTAGTTTAAACTCAGAAGTTTTGGGAGCAGAGTTGTGGAACACTTTGTAAAATTGGACATTTACAAAGCAGATTTAGTCACCTTCAAAGCCTGGACTTGGGAGTCATTCATTGCAAAGTCAGTTGGTTAACATGTAGTGTGTAGAATCAAGAATGAACTGCGTGTATTGTTCTGCTTATGTTTGCTCTAAGAGTGATGACAAATTTACATGCTCACATTTTCAGTGTGTAAAGAGTTTAATGAAACTTTTAGAGTTCTGTTATTAACTGAAATTCAGTGGTAAGCTGGTCCCCCAGAATTCTGTTTGTGTGTTCGAGACGTGACTGTCTTGCCTCTACGTGGGCCTAAGGAATGTCGGCTTTTGTTATGGGGGGAGAGTGAGCCCTTTGGGATGTGTGTTTAAAAACTTGACATTTGGTTAGTTACTGAATTTGTAGCTTGCAGGAAATCCTTTGGAGGAATAATAAGGAAATGGATTGAATCTGAAAGAGACTTCAGGGAGTGTTTAAGGACAGAGGCATTCCCAATTCACTAATTTATTCAGTGAAAGTAAATCCAAAATGACTCTTAACTAAAAATTGACTTGACTGAGGGATTTGTCAGTAGGGAGATGAAAAGAGAAAATCCCTTTTGGAGTTGAATTTAAATATAAGTATGGTTTTAAGCCCCATTCTTTATTTTTGTATATTTCTCTGTGACACTGGAAGTAATCTTCCTAGTATTAATACATACATTCTCAACCTTAATGTTTGTCTAGCGTTAAAAGTGATTGCAGCATGTCTGCTGAACTGCAGGCCCTCTCTTTCCAAGGGAGTAGTCTTTGCCATGTCTGCTTTCCCTGAACAAGGTTGGGGCACCAGGAGGTAGTGGGAGGTGCTTCCATGAAGCTGCACTGGCTACTTGGGGAGCTGGGAATCCAGACTGTCATTTTAGAAGAGTTGTTTTCTAGTGGCAAACATTAGCTATGTCACCCATGCTATGCTGCGGGACAGTAGGGTAAATGGGGAAGCTTGATGTTCTCCTGCACGTTTCTAAGAGATGCGAAGAGGGTGAAATGATAGAGGGTGTAGGGCTGTTGTTGAAATAAAAAGGGTTCTTGTCTATAATGACAGACAGAACAAAGGATTTCTCATTTACTTTTAAATTTCCTTCAGACTTAAAATTCATGTGGAAGACTTTTTGAAAAAAGCAGCTTTTCAGTAACTGTGCAAAGAAACCACTGATTATGGAAGTGTCAGTCAAAACTGCTCCAGCTGCCTGGATTTGTGGCTTTGGTTTAATCTACTGTGCAAACTCTGTAAACAACCATATGTTAAACTTTGAGATATGAAAAAACAGTTATTTTTGTACACTTTCATTTTAGGACAGATAATTCCATAAAAAATCACTGGAACTCAACAATGAGAAGAAAGGTGGAACAGGAAGGATATCTACAAGATGGTATAAAATCTGAAAGAGCTAGTTCATCCAAATTTCAGCACAAACCTTGTGCAACTATGGAGCACGTGCAAACTCAGAGTCAGTTTTACATACCTGTTCAGACACATGTAAGTTCTAAATCCGTGATAGTTAGAATTTCCCAGTTTGAAATCATTCATTGTGTTCTGAAAATAGAAATGCATGTTTACTTTCTTTAATTTGTTAAGTTACCGCAATACAAAGGGAAATTTTTAAGAGATTTTTAAGCTGTAGTGAGTATATGTAAGTATGGTAATCCAGAGATGATCTTATAGAGTCCTTTTCTTTAGAATATATAAAGTGATGTATATCTCTTAGATTCCAGCATACCAGTATGCATCAGCAGAAGGGAGCTGCCTAGAACATGCTTCAGCTTCTTCCAACTTAATTCAGGTAAATTATTACTGGATATTGTTAATGAACAAAATCTACTTTGTATTATGGTGTATAATGAAGAGTTTAAAAAAAAAACTATCATTAAAATGTTTCTAAGTTTTTATTATTCTTTAAATTTGCATAAGCATTCCTCTATCTGGAAATGGCTTTTACTGCTTAAATGAGAGTTCTAAGTAGGAAAAAAAGGAGTTGTCTTCAAGGATTTCAGTGCTGCAGGTGGATCTATGTTGTACTTTTTTTCATAAGAGAGCTTTATGACATTGCAGGGTGTGGTAAGTCGTATGTGGTATGTAAATATGCTTAATAGTTATATCTGACAATTATAGCTTAAAAATGTCTACTAATTAAATTTCGCATTAGAATTATGACTTGTTTGCATTACCAAGCTTTTGTGAGGCTTAACGGAAAAAATTTATTTCCTTATACATGCAATAATACAACTCCACCTGAAAGATTCAGTTAGAATAACATACTGTGATTTATATTTGACTCTACTTTTGTCTTCAGTGTGTTTTAGACCTTTTCTATCTGCTAAACCTCTGTCACTCAAATATGCTGTTTTGCATCCCTATAAATATTTAGGTATTGAAGAAAGCAAAAAGAATATTACTATTTTAGTTTCCTTTTGTTCATGATACTGGCCCACTTGGAATTGGAAGTGCTAGACTCCCAAGTGTTGCAGACTGGAAAGTGATCTTGATTTGTGATATGACCTTCTGGAAGAATTTTTGTGAATTTGGATTTAGTAAAATGATTGTTTAGATACAGATGGAAAATAGTTTGTCTGAGCTAAATGTGCTAAAGGCATTTGGCAGAATTCTGTGCCTTACCTTAAGTTTTGCTGTACAGTTCGTCTTCATATCCTGGGAAGGGAGTTCTTACTGGATTCTCCCTCTTCTGCATCTCTGTGCTGGGAACAGAATTCACCAAGCTTGCAAATCATAATAAAGCCTCATATAGCCTTTGACACCTCAGACTGCCCCTTAAAGGGAAGTTTAAGATACATTCTGCTGCTAGAAGTCCTCTTTAAAACAGCAGAAGGAGTTGTAAAAGGGAATATAACTAGTTTTAAAATGCATGGCATATGTCCTTATTTGCCATGATTTTTTGTATCAATTTCTTTAGCTATGTAGCAATATTGGAAAAACAAAAGGAGAAGAAAAAGCAGTTCTTTTTATTTTCCAATAGAAGTGATCATAAGCTTGTTTGGTGCTGGTGTGGATGTTCTGCCAACAAAAGTTGGTTTGCAAGTCTTGCACACTTGCTGAGGATAAACAAAAATTCTGGGGAACATATGAAGTTCTCCACATGAGTTCTTGCACTGTTATGTCTATTAGAACTGGAACCTGGTGTTTTTCTGTTAGCCTGCTGTAGCCCACTGAACACTTACAAACTATATTGGAAGCTTTTACAATTATATAAATGTTACTTTAAAATCAGATTAATCTCATAAATTTCTGGAGTTGTTTTGCTTGCAAGCGACTACTGCATTGCATAATATGATACAGCTTGAACAGCTGGTCCCAGTTTGTGCAAACTGTTGTTAAAATGTATTTGAGGTATAATGTAAAATTTTTATTGTGTGTCAGAGGAAGGCCAAAATTATAATGACTTTTTTTCTTAAATATTTCAGCAATCTTTTATTGATGATGATCCTGATAAAGAAAAGAAAATAAAGGAACTTGAATTGCTACTTATGTCTGCAGAGAATGAAATCAGAAGAAAACGAGTATCATCTGTAAGAATTGTACAGTTCTTTAAATATTTGAATTTACTGAGATTAATCCTCAGCAATTAAGTAATGGATGTTTATTTTTTGTGTGATAATTTTTGTCTAACTCTCTAAAATTACTCAAACTTAGTATGGAAGTTGTAAAACAAAATCTATATATAATTTGAGGCAAAATATTTTAGTGTAATTCTCTAAATTCTGAAAACAGCAGAAACGTGACCTGCTATTGGCCAATCATTCATAATTCTAGACCCAGGTTTTTAATCCTCTTCAAGAGATAGCAAAGGTTTGTCAGTATAGCACCTACTCACTTTTGTAGGTTAACTGTGTTAATCTGATCAACGGAGAAAAGTGTAAATTGTATAGACTTTGTCCTCTCTGATTTCAGAAGGTTATCTCTGGTCCTACAGATCAGATTTTTGTGAACCTCTCTGAATGAACGTTTTCAGGACCTAATATCAGCAAGTCTACAGGACAATTGACAGAAACTCAACCAAACAATGTATAAATATTCATATACAAGATTATTCATGTTCTTCAGTGAAATGGAGGGAAATTTGCAGACGACACTTATTTAGTCAGAAATAGGGCTCTGAGTAATGTTAAACTCCTAACCAACCCAGCTGCACTGTCCACTAATGTAGTTCACAGACACTCCTTCAGATAGTCAACTGCAGATGTAGTTGAACATTTCCTGAGATGCTCTTGAAACACTGCAACATTCTGCTTATATGGTAGAATCTGCTTCTAGATTTTCAATAAAAGATACAATCTTTCTTGAGTACTAAGCAGTATACTAAAGTGGGTTAACCATTTGGATGTTTCTGGTCTTAAAATGTATTTGTATACTGCAATGAAAATGACTTCATAATGTTCTCATGTTCTGGAGAGATGGCTTCAGTGTAGCCCATAATAACCAGTATAACCCATACTGACTAAGTATAAACACATAAGAGGATTTGAATCTTATATGAGCGAGATAAGAAGTGATGAATCTGTAGATGCAAGGGAGGGACTGTAACTGTTTTCATGCAAACAAATAACTTATGTTTGAAAATGCAAAAACAAACAGTTACACTTTGTCTTCCCACATACTTTTTTCCACCCCCGCACTATTNTTTTTTTTTTTTTTTTTTGCTTTCAAATTTGAATAAGGTTAATGCATTTCTTCATATATTTTAGCAAGCTGGAAATCTGCCTAGTTGGTCTGGAGGATTTGTCATGGAAGATGGTGTATCAAATACACTAAATAGCTTTGGGGACCAAACAAGTGAATACTACAGCATAGATGAGACTCAGAGTGCATCTCTTCAGCAGAATTCACCTACCAAGTATTTGGCTGTGGAAGCAAATGCGGTTTTATCATCTCTACAGACCATTCCAGAATTTGCAGAGACATTAGAGCTTATTGAATCTGTAAGTCTGCGTATTTGTTCTAAATAAATAATTATTTGGGGATATTTAAATTGATTATATACATATATATACATATATATATATATATATACATATATATGTATATATATGTATATATATATATATAAAGGTATTTTTCAGTTACGTATTTTGAAAAGATAAGAGAGTAATTCAGTGTATGGCTTCTGGAGGTAGAGAGCTTTTAGATTGTCATTGACATTGTTTCACAATCCTGAATAAGCCTTCTTGTGCTTCTGTTTTACTTGCCTGGTAGGATCCTGTAGCATGGAGTGATGTCACCAGTTTTGACCTTTCAGAGGCTGTTGCATCTCCTGTCAAGCCAGCTCCAGTAAAACTAATGCGAATTCAACACAATGAGAGGGCTACCGAGTGCCAGTTCAGTGTTATGCTTGATGGCAAAAAGCCAAGTGGAATCGGTGGTGAGGAAGAAGCAGTGTTTTCAGCAACCCCAAACTTAACTAAATTCAGCACTCCACCTACCATCCTAAGAAAGAAAAAGAGATTGCGTGTTGGGCAATCACCAATTAATGAACTGAGTGATGGTTTATGTAATGAAGCCATCAATGTTGCACTAAAGCACACACCAGTGAAAACACTACCATTTTCTCCATCACAGGTAAGTCTCCCTTTAAATATCACTAAGTTAGGAGCATTGCACTACATGATTTATAAATTACAAATACTCTGTTCCTAGGTAATATGCTAAACAAATAGGTTTGTCTAAACAAATAGGTTCAAGAATCTTAATAAAACATCTGTTTAAGGGTAGATCTATTTAAAAAGTTTGTAAATAACCTACCTCCTCAGTTTTGAAGATTGCCTTTTGTGGTGGTGGGTGTGGTGGGTGTTCTTTTTGAGCTTATGTTTTCTCATAGAGATATTGTTGATAGCTCTAATTTGTCCATGACCAAAGCAAAGAGTAGGTATTTTTAAAAGTGTGATTTAATTGATAAATTTGGCAAATGCCATACAGTATAAATTTAAATAACATATTGAATTTGTCAGTAAAACCTCTTCATATAATTTGTGTCCTATTTTTTTTTTCGTTGTTAAGAACAGCTGTAAAGTTTTGTCATTAGTTAGCTCATTTTTTTCCCCTCTTTTTAGTTTTTCAACACTTGCTCTGGAAATGAACAATTTAACCTTGAAAATCCTGCATTTACATCAACTCCAATCTGTGGGCAGAAGGTTCTAATTACAACTCCTCTACACAAGGAAATGACACCAAAAGATCAAAAGGAAAATGCTGGGTAGGATTATTACATTAGGAACCTGGTGGTGGTGTTCAAATAAAAGTGCATTTTTTTTCTGAACACTGTGGAATTAGTCTACACATACACCACAAATGAGTCCAAAGAACCCTGACATATAAACACTTGTATGCAGATGTAAATTTGCCTCCTTCTCGAACATCACAGGAATTGCCTTGCAATCATTTTTTTTTATATATATATATATATAAACACAGGACAAAACACAATTAAATTCATTTGTACCTGGGGCTAGTTTGTGGTAATTTAATATTTCCTGATTTGTGGTGATGATATCAGTTGTGTAAATTGAGATTTTAAAAATGCTCGACTAACTTAAATTCATTTGTATAAACACTTTTCTGTCCTTGAATAGTTTTAGAACCCCTACAATTAGAAGATCTCTGCTGGGTTCAACACCAAGAACACCAACTCCTTTTAAAAATGCTCTGGCTGCTCAGGAAAAAAAGTATGGCCCCCTCAAACTAATGGTATGTGATGACATGAGTCTGTTTTCTTTTTTGTTAAAGTAGCCCAGTGCCCTCTTGATTTTGAGATACAAACCTAAGCATGATCTTATGAAGCAATCTGATGTGTCAGGATATTTCCTAGGATCCTAGAGAACAGCTGGACAGTGCATCAACAGTTTCAGGGCTTTCGTGTTGAACAGACTGGTGTCCTTCAGTGCCGGACAGAGGCATCACCTTTTGGGGCAGCTTTCAGTCCCTCTGCTCACTTCATCCATAGCCATTTTCTGTAACTACTGACAAGGACAGACTTAACACGCTGGGTCTGTGTTTGTATTTTTATAAATTGGGGTAGTCCTGCTACACTATCACCTAGTAGGAGGTAACATCATTGTCTGAGAATTTGATTTTAATACTCTGGTGTTCTGTTTTTCTAAATAGAAATTTTTTAAGTGAGAAGAGGAATGGATATGGCTCCTCCAGTGTAAACTGGCAAAAGCAGCCTGGTGCAGATGAAGGACTGACTGCATTATTTTAAGCAACTTTCACACTTGATTTGTAAAGCTTCATTATCTTTGAAACTTTGGGGCTATTTGAGATGAGGTTTTGTTTTCTGGTTTTGGTTCTTCTACAGGGTGAGGAGTGAAAACAGATGGTTGCTACAGCATACTAGTATTTGGGGCAATTTTTTTTAATGGGAAGATTCTAGACGGGTTTTATCTTTCCTGGGATTTTCTTGAGTAAAGTTTAGGGGTTTTTTTTGATCCTAAAATACAATATAGCAGCTCATGACTACTGTGATTCTTACAGCTGTCACAGAAGACTTTTTTGGTGTGTAACCATATTTTTTTTTTTTCAGAGTGTCAGATTTTTGCTCCCTTACCCTTACGGAGGCATTTTAATGCATAATAACTTTTGGAATCCAGTAGACATGTGCCTTTCAAATTCAGAATAATTTCCAGCCAATATATATTGACTACTACGTTTCTGCAAACACAGAAGGTAGCTCAGACTGCCACAGGGCTTGGCACCATCTGTGTTACCCTATAGATTCACAGTCTCTCACTATGCAAATGGTGTGGTTTGACATTCCTGCTTCTGTCCACTATTAACCTCCTGTTCAAAATCAAATTTTGAGGGCTTAAGGGAATTCTTCTCCTGTTGGTACACAAAGGACCCATCTGTATGGCTTATGTGAAATTCTGTACTCTACTTAGGACTATCAATGTCTTATTCAGAGATTTGTGTTGAAAGTTTAATATATGTTCCTCTCCCAACAAGAGCCATAATTTTATAGTACAGTTTTTCTTACTTTGCTATACATGAAGATTTTTTTTTTCTCTTTTGTCTGTGGATAGCTATTGCTAATAAATACAAACAGATGAGCAGTTTACATGTCTTCAGTGCTACCTTGTGTTCTTATAAGCTAGTGTGTGCTTGTATGTATTATCTGGCTAAAAATAATGTGGAGTAATATGAATTACAATATGGCATAGTCTTGAAGTGTTTATCTATAGTTAAATACAATAACCTAAATCCTTAATCTGTTGCTGATTTTTGACAGATTTTTTATCTGCCCTAGATTAGGTGAATGTGGAATATGATGAAAAGTCGTAATTAATAAACTTCTTGTATTCTTCTTCTAATTAATTTAGTCACAACCACTTGCCTTCTTGGAGGAAGATATTAGGGAAGTTTTGAAAGAGGAAACTGGAACAGACATATTTTTCAAGGAAGAAGATGACTCTACCTATAAAAGCTGCAGACAAGAGGTAACACTGCAATAATACTTTCTGACACGAAAAGGTTGCCTTTAAACAACATTTTAAAAAACTTCTCTGTAAAACATTACAGCACAATTCTACTAAGAAAGTCAGAAAATCACTGATCCTAGATCCATGGGAAAAAGAGGAGCTTGGTGCCCAGCTCTTCACTGAAGATAATAGTAGTTTGGATGTACAGGTGGGTATTAAACTACTGAATAGCATCACTGGCGGTAACATTAATGTAAAATTGAATTTCTTTCACTGTATCAGCTAAAACAGAGTTTGAATTTAGGCTAGATGTATAAATTTCTGATTCATCTTCACTTCAAAATATTAAATATTTAAGCAATCCTTGAATTTTGGGTTTTCCGTGCGTGAATTCTTCCTTGAGCCCCTAGGGCAAGGAGGCAGAGCTGCTTCTCTCCTGGTTAACGCTGCACTTAGCCTAGATATCCCACTGAAATTCGGTGCTGCACCATGTAGCTCGTATAGGCTGCTCTGCCCTGCGTGCTTGACAGAGCCTGGTAGACATGCTCTAAGGATTCCTAATTGTATATTAGGCAGCATGTTTTTTTGTTTTTTTGTTTGTTTCTTTCTTTGTTTGTTTGTTTCTTTGCATACTAAAGAACAATACTTTAAAAGTATGAAGCATTTAGAAAATTAGGTTTTGTGGTGTTCCTCTACCTGAAGTAATTTGAAATCCTTCTCTCTCAGCCACCAGGGCGCAAAGAGTATGGAGGTAGGGCTGTTTCGTCCCTCATTTCTTTAAGAAGTAGCTCAATATTTTCTAATTGGGTGATTGAGTGAACAGATAAATCTTTATCTTGTAGTTTGTAGAAAAAAAATTGTTCTAATAGACTTCTTAGAATTAAACAACAAATGCATTAATTTGAAAGCACAAATATCTAGATCTTGGTCAGATATAGAATTATGTTCAAGAGCTAGATGCCAGTGAGAGGTGAAGTGAAATGAAGAGGTTTAAATCCTGCTCGTGCCAATTACTGTGGCCAGCTTCCCAAATTCCCTCCTANCTTCTCTCTCAGCCACCAGGGCGCAAAGCTTCCCAAATTCCCTCCTTCAATTGATTCCCTCATTACCACCCCCCGCCCGCCACCGCCAAGCCCTGGGTGCTGGATGCGCTGCCACCTAGTGGAATCCCCTGGCTCGCTGGCTGCTGCCATCGGCAGCATCTCTGCAGCCATGGAAAACCCAGCCAAAGTGCCCACTCTTCCCTTGCACAATATTCCGTGCCATATCAGAATATTTGTACCCCTTGTGTTCAGAATAATGAACCAGGGATAGCTGAGGGAGCTGGTGGGGCTTTTGCTCCATTTCATTGAGGGATTTTAGTGTAATGGAAATACTTCTTCTTTGGATGAGGGAGATGGTGGACTTCAAAATGAAAAAATGCATTGATCTCTAATTGTTTGTGCATGAGAAAGAAGGTTGGGAGTAGGGTCCCAGCTAGAACAAATACTTAAAGGTAGGTTAACATATTTTAATAAGGTATTTTGGAAAAACGAGTATACTTGCCAGTTGTTCTTATTTAAATGTTTTTCTCTTAAAAAGTTGCCATGTGTTTTGCTTCTGCTTTGCATAATAAACGTGATTTTTTTTCACTTCCATAAAAATTATCAGCATATGAAACTATTTTGTCAAATTGTTAAGTAATTAATTCTTAAAGCAGTTTCCCTTGCCAGTACCAGTGATATGGTGTTAATTTTTTACCTGTAGTCTCTTTGTCATTAGTTATGCAAGCGTTGTACTAGAGCTAGATTATAAACTGTTTTTCTTAAGCTAGTTTGGTAGTTATCACTCAACTTTATTGAGTCTCATTTTTTAACAAAATATAGTCAGATATATCCCGGTTTTATTAAAAAAAAAAAAAAAAAAAAAAAGGGGGGGGGAAAGAAACAATGCCCAAGTCATGCTAGCAGCTGTTTTTTGTTGCTCAGTAGTGACTGTGAATCTTACTATAGCCAGGACTATGGGGGATATTTATACATATATATATATATATGTGTGTGTGTGTGTGCGCGCGCGCGTGTGTGTATTTATGTAATTTTTTTTCCCTCCCAAATGTATTGCCAAGAGGCTACCTGTTAAGTAGTTGTTTTAGCATCTCAGATCAGAGCAATTAAAGATCATTTCTGTAAAATATTATTATTCCTGTTCCCTACCCTCTTTCTTTAGTCAGAAAATGTATATGCCACATCTTTATTAATGATACCCTTGCTGGAAATACATGACAACAGATGTAACCTGACATCAGAAAAGCAGGATACAAATTCAGCAAACAAAGCGAATGCAGTAACGAAGAAGAAATTGAATACATGTGCTTCAAGACATGCTAGAATGGAGAGATCTCTTCAGGTCTGGATTCAAAATATTGTTAGTTTTGCGGGGGAAGGGTTTGTTGTTTTGCTTTGTTTTGTTTTAGCTGTTAACTACTAATATTTTGGGTTTTATCTCATTCTAATGTGCAGAATTGTTCTGTTCAACTATTTAGTTTAAATTAGTGTTTCCAAGATCATTAATTTTCACAAGTTGATAATTTTTCCGTAAAATAGTATTCATGCTTAAGTTTTTTAAATACAACTGTGGTATTCCACTAAGTGGCCCCTATGATTTAAATACATGTCTGACCCAGAATTATGCACTTAAACATACTTGAAAAGGGAGTTTACTCATACCAATATTCTTTGAACCATCTTTTTCCCTCTCCCCCTGAGAAATCCTCCCTCAGTTTACAGGTTTCTCTAATCCTGAATCCCTTCCATAAATTTAATCCCACAGAATTATAGGGAAACTCAAATGGCTCATTTTCTCCATGTGTCTATGTGTGTAAGTGGTTCTGTTGGATCAGGTTCTAGCTTAGGTTGTAGGAGGGAGAGAAACTTCCATTCCTCGTTACTATGGTTGTGCTATGCATAGCAGACCTTGTGCTATGGTCTGCACCTGCCGGGTGCCATTTAGAGATGCACCATATCAGTTGGGATGGAATAAACCACGTAAATGGACACTGCTGTTTTTTTTTTTTTTTTAAATGAAAGGAAACAGGACTAGTGTCTCAGTTATTCTTCCATCCATTATTTTTGGTCCTAGGTCCTCTGCTGCTTCTGATACATCCCTGGAATGTGTGACTGTTCTCTTACAGCTGCATTTCTTTTCAATAAAAAAACCTCTTTTTTCCTTTTCTTTTTTTCTTTCCCATCCTCTCCTCTTTCTTGTTACAGCTGCCCAGGTCGTTTTGCCTTTCATGGTGTGTCTGGACAGTTGTCAGTACTTAGTATGTTAAAGTGAAATAACAGAAATGAAATAACTTCCCACATTTATCTTACCCACAGAAAGTACCTTTCTTTTTTTGTGTGTGTTAGAACTTAAAAAATAACATGGATATATGCTGATGAACTACATAAGGAGTGGGAGCTTTGTCACAGTTTTTTAGATGCGCAGTAATATAGAACAGGGTCCCTCTCAGCCTGTGGAAATACACTAATACAGAATTGGTAGAACTTGTCAACTTACTAATGAGAAATAATATTTAATAACGAGTTGGCTAAATAATTGCTTAATTTTAAGTATTTTAGTTATTTAAAGGAAAAATCTCACTAACTGAATTTTATTTTATGCAGTCAAATTGTGAATGGGAAGCAGTTGTTTATGGAAAAACAGAAGACCAGCTTATCATGACCGAACAAGCAAGAAGATATCTGAGCACTTACACAGCTACCAACAGCACTTCCAGGGCTCTCATACTGTGATGATCACTGCAGCTGACAACCATCTCTTTCCATTATAATTGACACGCCTTGAGAGAGACTCCAGCAAAATACTTGTAAACTAAGCCTTTATTTTGAGACAGCCTTCCAAGGGAAACTTTAATGCTTCTTTTCTTTCCTGACAGACAAAGAGCAGACACAGCTTTTGCCTTCTTTGAGGGGATAGTACAAACAATTCTGCAATGAGTTCCTTAAATGTTAAAAAGGAAACAAACAAATATAAAAAGAATGGTAAAGTGTTGCAGTACATGTCAAAATACAGTTATTAGGTCCATTTTTCATATTCTTTTCATTTGTATTGCTTTTCCTGTTAGTACAGTTTCCACATAGATCCTTATAGATCTGTACAGATTTCTGAATGAGCAACATACATGACTGAATGTGCTTTTGCTTATGTAGCATTTTTCTAGTATATAAAGAAACACAATGGAAAGGAGTATAAAGGAAGGAGAGAAAGTTGCACTACTAATTTTTTGGTATGCTGCAAAATATGAAATTAACTACAGTGTTAAATATATTTATTTGGGAATGGTACTAGAAATAGGCAGAGGGGATTAATTAAGTTTTAGTGTAAAGCATCAGTATTTTCTTCATAAATCTCAAAATGAGATGACTGAATGTATTGTACAGTTTGTAGGAGCAGGGAAAAATTTGTAAATTGGAAAGGAGTCTGTTTTTATAATTTATTTTCATTTTAAAGCTTAAATGTAGATATTTATGTGTATGCAGGTTGTCTAGAAGCCAACGTTGTTTCCTGTTATAACAGCTAAAATGGAAAAAGGACAAGTTTAACTTAAAGTATGGAATAGTAGAAGAATTCCAATGTTGAAGTGTACAAATCTATACTGTATGTTACATCTACATAAAGATTGCACTATAAACCCTTAAATCATGTTGGTCTATGAAATAGTTACAAGGTATACCTGTATTATACAGTAACTGTTCCTGTAACTTACTAAATATATTTAGAAAGCAGCCTTAGGGTCCTATATGTGACCTGAGAGTACTCTGTCCTACATAGGAACTAAAAATTAATACATTTTATTTTATTTTTTTAAGGAACTTGGCACCTTGTTTCTCAAAACCGTTTTATCTGCACTTAAGTTTGACCATTATATATTTACTAAATGTTTAAAGAGCAAAGAGAACATTCTTTTATTTATGAAAATCTTTTGTCCTTATTTAAACACACACAGGTCACAACAGTTGCTTTAGTTGCCTATTTTAGGTATTTGCACTTACTTGTTTTATTTTTTGAAGGAACGTCTTGGTTCGCTTTTGTTGTAGAGATTTTTATGTAGGTAATTCCTAGCAAATTATAATGGTGTGCTATCAACAGATACTGACAGGTAAACAGAACTATACACTGTAGTTTTAGCTATTTATAATTCCGACACTCTTCCTCTCCACTCCCGGGTGTGCTGCTATAGGTAGCGGCAGAATCGGCTTGCTGCTATGAGAGATGGAAAGAGCGAGCATCATATGCACTGTATGTAAAACTACAAAAATGATGTCAGGTTCTCTAGTTAACTTTATGAGATCAACCAGTACTATGCAGGGTGTGGAACATGTTCCTATCACTTTAATAGCGAAGAGGGTAGCAATAGTTGTATGATGGAAAGTTGTAACGTACGATGAGCGGCACAAGGAAGGTAATTTGTTCTTAAACTTTTTTAAACATCTCAAAGCTTATACAATTCTTATTTTTAGGAGCTTTTTGATATTAAATGTTTGCCTAGCTATGGCAGTAGTAGGCGTAAAAACATTTTTAGTAGCTTTTAATTCAGATGAAAATTTTAAAGCGGGGGGTGGGGGAGGACCTGTAAGCAAGGGGGCCATAAAATACCCATTACACCAGCGTTTCTCCTCACCCACGAATATGGAGAGGAGGTGCCTGGGATTCTTGGCAGTCGTAGGGTTAGGTGTGTTCAGTTTCAGAGTGGATTTAACAAAATGCTGTTTCAGCACAAAACGAATTCACGACAGACAATGCATTTTGAGAGAATAAATATCTAGAATCTGGATGATATTTCAGTAGAAGTGACATCACCAAAACTGCCTATACAAAGGTTAAGTGTAGATTTATGGTAAGTAGTATTAATTTGTTTTAGTATTGGTTGGATCGTCTAGTTAACTCTTACTTTGTTGCTTTAGCAAGAAGGTTTTAATCTTTGTCAGGCATCTTTTATTCTCGAATGTTGTGTGCATTTGCATTTCTTTCAGTTTATAAGTAGGTTGTACATGCAGCCGCCAAACTTGCATGAAAACTCAATACATATTACTGCATTTTTCTTTTTGTTTTAAGGTTTGACATACTGTGCAACAAATGCCTTGGTTTAATCTCAGTTTTTTTGTTGTACAACAAACTTCTTTTATGTAAGAGAATCTCACATACAATACAGACTATATTATTGTCAGAAATAAAGCTTCTATGTACCAGGTTACTAGAAATGCCTCTTATTTGAAAACTTAACTACTCAGTGCTCTCCTGTAACTGCTTACTTCTATGTCTGAGTCCAAAAAAGATTCTGAGTGCTTGCTAATTTCCTGCTAATTAATGTGGTGGGGGAAAGTGTCTTCTTATGGTCTTGTAACCAGTTTATGATGAAGTTACATGATCTTTGTGCTTTTGACCAACTCTTTTCTCCACTTTTTAGATCTGAAAAATCTCTGCATGTTTGTGTATCTCCTGTCAGTACCAGTAAGCTAGATGGACACATGAGAGCTAGACCTGTGTTATTCAAAGGTTAATTAGAAATTTGTGCTGCTTTCTGTACTGCTGAACTAAGAAAGCAGTGATGCAACTTGGGAGAATAGTACAAGATTGCTGCTGTTTAACAGGAATTCTGCCCATAGTTCCTAGGTTAAAAATGAAAGAATATTCTCTGAAGTCAAATTAAAATGAAACTAGGACTTTTAGGTATGCCAATTAAACTAGTATTGTGCCTTGGGCTGGAGTTTTTTGACCCTCTCTCCTTCCTTTATTTGCTGTAATTGTGCACAAAGACCAAAGAAGTTACCTTGGCCAAACTTGCTGACAGGTAGCCTGGAGTTTGTGATGGATAAGCCTCCCCGCTTCCCTGCCCTAATTCTGTGCTGCTTTTATTCCACAGTACATCCCATTCCTCACATGAGTAAAGTTATGTTAATGCACTTAAATTGGTAATCTGCTTTCTGTAAAGACGGAATATAACTGGGTAAGGGCTAACAAATGGCTTGTGCAGTGAGAAACCAAATTTTTACAACTCCATTCCCCTCCGCCCAATTGATAAGTAGAAAATGTGTGTGTCTGATGCTTTGGGAGGGACTTGACATAGGGTCAGACATTCAGTTTCTCAGTGAGGATCTCTGAGATCCTCAAAGGAAGTATTAAGGTGCTGCAGACTTAAGTCTGTAGACTGGGACTGCTGCATGGGCGGCAGTGGCTACTGCTCCGCTCCCCTGGTGCTGGAGGGGCTGGCACTGCCTCTGCTCAGGGCAGTTAGGGACACATTAGGGACTCCTAGGCTTAGGAGTAGAAAAATCATCTTTTTCAATATCTGCTGATTTAAAACTTCCCTGTAATTTCTTTCTGGAAGAGGATTTTGTGTGACTTAAAATTCATTGTAACAGTAGTTATGTTTTTTGTTTTCTGTTTTGGACAATTTGGGGGTGAGGCTGTCTGTAGTGAAAAAGGAGGATCAAGACCTTATTGCAATCAAGCCACACATGCAATTTTTTCTAAAACAGGGATTTTATTTTACTTTATTGACTGCTTGATGTCAAGTTGTCTACTGATATTTATTGAGTGTGTTCTAGAATTCAGTGTGTTTTCTTTGTTTTTTTTTCTTCCTTTCTTTTTTGCTTCCCACACCTCCAGTGCTGGTATCTTCATCGTAGATTCTGAGGATGGAGCAAAACTGCAGTCGCTTGCTTGGATTGTAAAACCTGGCAAATGGAAACTGCCTTCATTTGGTATTTTTGTACCAGGGATACAAATGGACTATAGAACAAGAAAAATGAGCATGGGAAAAGCTGAACAGCACTTTTTTATGTAGACGTGTATGTATACATATATATATATATCCACACACACACATATTTACATTTATAGCTGACATATACGTTTATAAATGTATATATTTTATATTTATATACATATTTTATATATACATATATATAAATTTTAAGTTTTTGCTGCCTGTATGCAAAACCTGGGGTTAATGTTGCTCAAATACTTTATGTACAGTACAAAGCCGAAAGAATGAGGTAAATCATAAAGTTAATTGCATGCAATGATATGGGAAACTTCCAGGATTCACAAAAGAATGCTGAAACTGGATCTGATTCATTCTTGCACTTAGTTTTGTGATAAAGGTTCAGTGCATTGGTAGTAAATCCTAGAATCATTAAGGTTGGAGAAGACCTTCAAGATCACCAAGTCCAACCATAGAAATACACCAATGTCTTCTGATGCAAGAGTTCTTTGAATTTTTTTCTTTTTTTCAATCCTTGTTTTTGGATAAGCAACTGTTACAGGCTTTAAATGCTCACTTTCATTAGGAAGCTGTGGGTTACTGTTTCTGTGCCAGGTGAGCCAAAAGATCACGCTCTGCCAAAGCTGCAGCGTGCTGCTCCGTGTGGCTTCCCTGTCAGAAAGGCAGTTTATCCCTTCATGGGTTGGATCCTTGCCCTGTGGCTGAAGGGAAAACATAGGATTCTTGTAGTCCTGCTAGGAAGATGTGTCAGAAGAACAGGTAAGCTTTGGGTACTCAAAACATACTCTATACAAAACTGTAAAATGAAAAATCCAAATATCTGTTGTAGTCCATTTTAATACTCCTATAAGCACAGGGTACCAAACCAAAAGGGCACCTCACGCACTGTCTGTTGCTTGGCTGCATGATACCAGTGACACTGCTGCTGTTTCACAGCGAATTTGGCTGACCTCCTACAGAAGTTCATGCCTTCATTTCAGGTTTACTTTTAGAGAGTCCTCGAGTTTCCTGTATACCTGACTTCTTGTTTCCTGGTCTCCATGCCTTCCCACTGCGGAGGAGACGGATGTTAAGGGCGTTTGCACAGGCACGACGGAGAGGGGCTGGGTAGGAGTGAAGGTCTTCGACTGCGTTGTTACCATCCAAGGGAAAGGGCACTTTTGCCTTTACTAGCAGGATCGGGGTTAGATCAACGTTTTTTTTTTTTTTTTTCTTTTTTTTTTTTTCCTTTTTTTTTTTTTTTTCTTTTTTCTTTTTTCCTTTTTCTTTTTTTTTCCTTTTTTCTTTTTTTTTTTTTACTGAGCATTTTACGTATTTCCTAGTTACACTCCCTGTCGCACAACCATCCCTGCTGTAGGTGGGTGTCTGTGCTGCACGCCTGGCTTCATGGGGCCCGTCTGACAGGTAAGAGCTGGAATAGTCAGGTAGTGAATAAAAGTTAAGCAAAAAGGGCTGGGTGGGTGGGAAATCTAGCCAGCTAGCCCAAAGTAAAAGCCCTGGAGAGAACTGGGCTCCCTGGAAAATGATGCTCACAAGCAGTGATATCAAGCACCTAGAAAGCTGTGTAAGGACTATGATCTACGCACATTCTCCAAAGGAAAAAAAAAAAAACCATTAAATGTGATTTCTGCACGAGCGTCGTGGCCAGCTGGCGGTGCCTGTGGGCGCTGCGGTGGCACGGGCAGCCTTGCCCGCCCCAGGCCTGCGCGCTGTGGTGCGCCCACCCGCTCCCCGCGCGTGCCGCGTCCTCCAGCCCCGTGTCCAGGAGCAGGAGGCGCCCGGCCGTGTGGCGGGAGCAGGAGCTGCGCGCGGGGCCAGCGCCATGCACACAAGTAGGCCAGGCTGTGCCTGCCCCGCGCTGGCAGCCGGCCCGGCTTTGTGCGCGCTCCAGACACCAGATGGGAAGCAATTACCAGTGTGACAGGCGGGTCATCTGGCAGCCGCTCTGCGGACCTGCTGTGCATAATTTTTGGCGGGAAGAGGAGAGCTGTTTTTTTTTTTTTTTTCTTCTCCCTTTTGTTGATACAACCTCCTTTTTTTTGACCAGGTTCTTAGGGAGCCACAAGGCCTGCAGAGAGCCGTGCACAGAGCTGCAGCTCCCCCTGTGCCCTTCCTGGTGCTTGTGGGAGGGCGAGTGTTCCCACTTGTCCCGCAGTGTTTGCACGTCGTGCGCCTCGCAAATACCGGCCCATAGCGCTGGCACCCAGTGACCTGGCAAGCGGTGCTTGGCGCTTCTTCCAGCACGAGACCACAGAAGACGAGAGGGCCCAGGCGCTGCTTGGCAAAGCTCTCCTGCGGCGGAGACAGCGGCTCCGCGTCGCCTCGTGGCAGCTGGGCCGGCTGCGGGTCGCTCTTTGCCTGTGGTCACTGGCCTGTGAAAGAGGAGTTTAGGGGGCCCGGGCAAATCGGCTTAGCCGTCTCCAGCCGAGCGCCACAAAGGAGCCCCTCAAGCGCGCCCGTGTCACTAATTGCCTCCCACTAATGTGTAAAATGTGTTACACGTCCCCTGGCTTTTGGCTGGCCCGTTGGAGGTGGGAGTGGTCCAGGCGCACACTGGGTGGTTTGAGGTCAGGACATCCCCAAGCGGAGGCTGCGCTGGCCTGAATTTGGACCGGAAAACAGCAGTGATCTGTGCGGGGCTGGATG
Organism: Crypturellus undulatus; assembly: GCA_013389825.1. Taxonomy (NCBI): domain Eukaryota; kingdom Metazoa; phylum Chordata; class Aves; order Tinamiformes; family Tinamidae; genus Crypturellus; species Crypturellus undulatus. Next base: position 196,775 of record VWPW01026766.1, on the reverse strand, counting down.
GTGGCGGGCACAGCCGGAGAGATTTAATCGAGTTACGCTGTGTCCCCGTGCGCTGCTTTCTGCTGCTAAGTAGCAAGCCGGAGGCCTGGGAAGGTCTGTCAGCTTGTGCTGTTGGATGGCAGGTACCAGGGGTTAATGTTACACTACATTATATCTGTCTATCTATTTGCACATGGTGTGTACTTTTGACTTGGAGGACAGGATATTTTGCAAGGAGTGCTTGTTGCAATTTTCTTGATTCGTATAGTGTATGATACACAGGATCTGAGCGATCGTATGGCAGTAAGGATTATGGGCCATGGCTGATTTCTTCCATGAATAGCCCGAGCACAAAAGAGCTCTCCCTGGTTCTTTGCTGAAGATGAATAACCCTAAGAGCTATTGATTTACCAGAGCGATATGACAGCTGCAGAGCAGGTGAAACGCAGCTCAGTGCAGTGACCTTCAGCCGCCTCCCAAGCTTTACTCCGTAGCATCAACTTTAATTCAGTGAGTTACTTGCCTGGCACGTTCCTGGCTTGTGACTACGAAAGCGCCCAACAGGCAGCGCCTCTTCACCCACTAACTGTGGCTGGTGATGTTAAAAAACGGGTATGTTGGATGCAAGTGAGAAACGCTGTTTTATTTTGGGATGATTAGTGACCAGTTAAGTGCTCCCACACTTCAGGGTGAAAAACCATTTCTTGCTCCTATGTGTAGAGCATGCAGTGACGGATGTTGAACTATCCTACAAGGACCATTATGAAACAGCAGTCCTAAGGCTCATCTGACACATCACGCTCCTGTGTCACCTCCGGTACGGGATCGTTTGCTCTGGTGCCTGCTGGCTGCCTTCATGCCTGCGTACGTCCTGGCTGTCAAGCTGCAGTGGAGCTTCCAGCCTGTTTCCTCATGGTAAACAGAAGGACCTAGAGCAGGGTAGTTTCTTCTGTAGCTGCCTCGGCAGCGGAGGTGGTTTGGAGGGTACCCAGGAGGTTTTGCTGCTGACCTGATTTTTTTCAGATTTCTGGGGAGACACCAATGATCACTGTGGTTTTCTGCTCTGGCTACCACGTGCAGCTGACACCAGATTTCACTTAAACACCTGCAGCCTTCCCCCAGGCATCTGCTGAGAAGCTTGCCGCAAAGGGGAGCAGAGAGGAGGTTGCCATTTGCTTGTGTAGGTGCTGATGGAGGAAGGAAGTGCTCAAATTATCTTGAAATCTCTCTCTCTATATATATATGTATTTTTTTCCCCCAAAAGTATTTGACTTCATGAAAAGTACCCTNCTATATATATATATGTATTTTTTTTTCCCAAAAGTATCTGACTTCATGAAAAGTACCCCAAGTGCCCAACTGTCAGTGCCCACCTTTGCAATGGGTCCTGGTCCACAGCGATGGCCACCACGTGCAGAGGCAGAGGTGGCCCTGCAAGGAGGTCAGTGCTCGTGGGCTGCATCTCGCTCTCTGTGAGTTGGAGGCCCTGGGGCTGCTCTGGGAGCCCCAGGCCTTCCAAAGGGCCCGAATTGTGGATGCAGGAATAGGGAACTGGCTGGGTGAGGGGCTTCTGCAGCGGGGACCTGCTCCCGTGTCATGTTCACTGCTGAGAACTGAGCAGCTGGGGACATGGGGAATGGCATGGAAATCCCTACAGGAGCTCCGCCAGAATGACCAAGTTTCAATCCTACTCTTCATGACTCTCTATCAGTAATCCTTATGGAGGTTTTAGCTGGCCTGCTACAGGATTTCACGCTTGTGGCTTTAGAGGAAGGAGGTTTATCACAGCAGAGCACTCTTCCATGCTATATTTAGGCAATTGAAGGAGACGGGGCATATTCTTATTTTCTGGCAGTGCCCTTCTGCTGACCCTCTAAATGCGTCGCAAAGCGGCCGCCCGTGAGGTAGGAGGCAGCAGGGCTGGCCAGCGGCACAGACGTCGATATGGAGCCCCACATAGATGAAGCGGCTTTTAATGCGGCGCGTGGTGGGGGTTTGCTCACCTCTGCCCTGGCAGGGCACCCATGTGGGCCACCTGGAGGCAACACGGTCTCCACAGCCTATAGGAGCCCCCTGGTACTGCACTGAGTCTGAGAGTCCTCAGAGGAGCCCCTGAGAACATTAAAATGGGAGTGTAACTGTGTGAACTCGCTCAAATCTGCTAGTTATTATTTCCCCCTCCTTCCTCCAAAGTGCTCATGGAGAGAAGCCTGGTTGTGTGAGCCACATGTCTGCTACCTCGCTTTATTTCCACTTTATTTTCCCATGGCCTCTCCTGCAGGGATGAGCGAAGATGCTGGTCACTGAAACTCTTGTAATGACAGAGGACGTTGATCTTACGGACAGAAATCTGAACCTCTTCCAAATAACCTGCCTATCCTACACTGCTCTGGGGAGAAACTTGGTTTTGAAGCTCAGGGGGTCTGTCCATAGAGGAATATGACAAGAAGGTTTATTTATTTATGTCCACTAGTGAGATAGCCCACCTCCTGTACGTCAGCTATTTCTATTATGCGAAGAGTTTTAAATCTGATTAGCCAGGCTTTGGTTTTAGGTGCCATCTTGATGCAAAGAGTAGATGTTGAGAGTCACTAAGTGCTCATGAACCCTCCTGCTAAGGGTTCGTTGCAGGCAAGGCTCTCTCAAACTCGCTTCGAATGTAGTTGAGAAATCAGCTTGTGCACCCATCTTCAAGGAAAGATGTTGGATATCCATTTTTATGAGGGCTCCGGGATGCAGTTATAAAGAGGCAGGGTTGCAGTTTTTAGGGAAAGGTTCCTTCTCAAAAAAAAAAAAGAGAGAGAGAGAGAAATTACTTTCTGTGCCATCTAAAGTTAAAATGCAGTCTCACTAATACAACTACTGAATTCAGTAGAAAGTGTTAGACATCTAACTAAACTTCTGAGTTATCTGGAGCAGCCGGTCACTCGCGAAGCCTTCGCACCCGTGCCCTGAGTTGCCTGGCCCGTGGCGAGGCCGTCCCCTGCCATGAGGACTGCCTTCAGGCCGCTGTCGTGGTGGGCCCTTTGGCAGGTCTCCTCTGCGCTATGGCCCAGCGCACCTCGTCTCCCCGGAAAGGCGGCATGGGGCGGTTTTGGTGCCATGCAAAGCATGGCTGTGCCGCAGGAAAGTGTGAGGTGAAAATAGAGTGGCCAGGTAGCGAGTCCAGCCCCACCACGGCCAAGCTGGGGGGCAGCGTCGCCCTGCGGCCCTTGGGCCACATCGCTCCCCTTCCTGCTCTGCTGAGGGACTCCCTGGCCCTTCCGTTGCCTTACGAAACTCGGCCATGTTTTTTTTTGCACAGTGTGAGAGGGGAAATCAATCATGGAAATTCTGATGTTTGGCCTAAAAATGTGGTGTTCTGCAGAAGTGCCCGCAACAGATGTGCCTCTGAGCAGCTATTTTGGCAGCTCTCTGCTACAGGATCTGAAGAGCAAATGCAAAAGCAGAAGGAAGTTAGGAAAACATTATTTGCGGTTCTTTTTTTCATGCAAAAATAAGAATTATTATTTTATAGAGTAGCCTAGCTTTAAATAAGCTACAATTTATTTAAATAAACTGATATGCAAATGAATAATTGATATTTTAATGAGTAGCTCTTTCATAAAGATTTTTTTTTTAAATGGTGACAAGTTAGGAACCATTTTTTTGAAGAGTAGATTACTGCAGTGGTAGACTTGGGACTAGCACCATGTAGTCTTGTTCAGTCTTGTCTGTGCCAATTAGTCTCTCTCTGCAGCTGTGGCGAATCAAAAATTGTAAAGTATCAAGAAATGTGAAAAATGCCTCTCATGCGCGTGGTAAAGTATGAGGCTCAGCCTGTGTGGGACAGTGCCACGAGGAATGCTCCGAGCAGCACAACTAACTTCTGTCCTGGATGGACAACATGGTACCGCGGCGCTGCAGGTTTGACAGCACGCTCGAGCTGAGCCAGCGCAGTGCTCCGCACAGGTCCATCTGGAAAGTGTATTGCCTGTCCACATCCTCTTCCGTGCTCATGCTGATGTTTTTGATGAATGACTAAAGATGATGTGTTCGTGGTGGAATCCCTAGCAGAGGCCAGGTGGTTTCCCTGTGTCCTGGAAAAATGTGGCACGCGTCCTGTGGGATGCGCGCTCGTCAGGAGATCGCTGCCATGCTGGACATGGTCAACGCAGCCATTACCCATGGTGGAAGCACGGGCTGTGGCACCCTCCCACGCAGTGGAGGCCCGGGGCAGGGCAGCCCCTCACCAGCTCCCGACCCCAGGCAGGTGAAGGCGGCCACCCCTGTCTCCCGCATGGCCCACCTCGTGGTGGGTCCACATGCTTTCCATGGTTCAGCGTGTGGTGCCCACGCATTAGGCTCTGTTTGAGGTAAGTTAAGTGACGTTGAGGTCTGCTGCTAGTGCTGGAGATAGGAGGAGCTTGGCTCTGTTTTCTACCACAGCTTTAATCTCAAGGCATCTTTGTCTTGGTGTTCATAACGGATGGGAGAGAGGTGCAACCCTCACGCACCAGGGTCCTACTGAGACTCAGCACTATGTCTGGAGTGCTCTGGAGCCAAATGTCTCACTATGTACCTGGATATCCACCTCCCGGGGCTTTAAATCTGAGTATCAAATAACAAAGGATGATTCTTCTTCTTCCAGGCCCTTCCTATAGCAAAGAAAAAGTTGGATTCTCTGTTATTTAATGTACATGTTTTTTGCAGCATTTTAACATCTACCTTTATTCTCCACTATACGCTTCCCAAAACATTTAAAGACACAAGACCCATGTATTGCCACGTTACACATTTCTTTTTATTTTTTTATGAATGGGACATATATTATTTGAATCAATAAAATAGCTACCTACTGCAATACAAGAAATCTCTACAGCGGTCCCCAGAATACAGAGTAATTATCTTTCACGAAACATAATTGATCTGCTTTTCTGATCCAAGTTACAAATTAAAATAAATTATAAGTAAAAAACATAAATACACATTTCCAGATACAGCAATTGTTAGGTAGAAGCATTTATCATTTCTCCTCTTCCTCCTCCCTCCTCCCACTGCTTAAAGCTATTAGTTAACAAAATCAAATACTAAGATACAGCTCTGAACAGATGAAACTCTTGCTGCCTTGCTGGGTGTTCTATGGACCAGGTTAACTAAAAGTTTGGGTGTCATAAATGTTCACCTTAATTTCCTTAAATTCAGCACCTGGAGGCTGACAGTGCCTGTTGCAGTCATGCAGCTGGGGGTCACTTGATATCGGGCACCCGCCTCACATTGGTAATGTGGCACTGTAGGAGACAGTATCTCAGCAGACTACCCTGGCTGTAGGCAAGCATCATACTGGAGCTTTGTTCTCTTATTTCCACCTCTGAGTAGGACCTGTAACTTCTCATTAAGGTTTTGGAGCACTGGCAGTTTGGTTAGAAAAGATCATTATTACTCTGAGCTACGGAGCTACGCTTTACCCAATTCTTTATATTTAAGGTTCTGTATTTAGATAAACTGAATTCTTTTATAATAACTAGGAAAGCACTTAGGAGGCAAGTATTATAATAAACTACTGCCTCTAACACTGCTGAATCCTTTATCATTACCTTTTGACAGCGAAAACCAAGGGACTATTATCAGCAATTTTTAAGTTGGAAAAACAAGTAGATTTTTTTTCCAGAAAATCTCATTAGACTTATCAGTTGATAAGCTCAGGTCTCCTGTACACAATCACACCATTTATGTGTCTTCTCCTTCTTCCTAGCACCTTGTGCGCTTGGTGAAATGTACTCCCACACATGCAGAAAGTTGTTGACTATTAGTTAACATAAAAGCAGGGCCTATAGAAGAAAGCATCTCCTGAGTTATTCAATTGCTCATACAGTTTGATCTGGCAGGACATTTTAAAACACTAATCATCTGTCACATAGCAGAATTTGGTAAATGTGTATTTGCAAACTTGCTAAGTTCTGACTCACCCATTCTTTAAAAAAAAAATGCATTCCTTCAGTCCTCTCTTGAAGCATCAAAACTGAAGAAAGATGTTTAGTATATGTCAGTCAACCAAGCATTTCGTAAGATGCAGTTTTTAACTCACACTTCAGAGGATAGGATATGAGATGGGGAAAGGACAAGCACTGGTGCAGAATAAAGAAACCCCTGAGATTTAATGGCACTCTATAATTGATTTTGCAGAAGTACACAAACGTCTCGGTAGTTTTTTTTTTTATTTTGAGTCTGAGCTGACTAAGGACAGGTAAAATAGTGTATTAGCAAAAGTTTCGCATCACTGAGTCAAGATATAAATCTGTTGGAATATTTGGGATTCTAGTATGTCACAACAAATAAAGCCAGTGAGTCATATCATACTCGCTGATTTTTGACCTTAGTTATCCTTTCTCTTATCTCTCTGAGATAATGGCATCAAATCATAAGAGTGATATCATTTCCCCAGATGAGCGGTGCTGTGTTGGCTTCACATGGATCCTAAAGCATCTTGTTCTGGCTAAAGCAATTTCTGTCTTTGGAAGTGATGCAGAGACTCGTCAGTCTGCCTCGAAGGCACTGTTTGTTGCCCCCAGGTACTCTGGCTTCTTCTTGTGCTTCATCAGCATCTTCCTCAGGAGGCTGGGTGTCCCGCACAGGGTGCCCCCGGTCAGAGGTAGAGAAGCTTCTGCTCCCGGGGCCAGGCTCAGGTCATAGTCCGTGGCCTTCCTCGAGCGCTGTCTGTGTCTGGCAAACAAAACACAGAAGGGCATCAGTTGGTCTGTGGGGCTTCCTCCACCAGACGTGGAAAAGCTGATTCTCACAAAGCCCCCTAAGACTGTGACATCCCCATGGCGCGACTGCCGTGCCGGAGCTTGGGCGCTGGGAGCCCCAAGTGTCTGCAGGAGCAGTGCTGACCCGCACCAGCACCAGCCTCGTGCCTTGGGGCATGGACAGCAGTGATGCTGACATACAGGCTGGGGGCTATGACTTGTTTAGCATGAGCAACCACTGAAAAAAGCCTCCGTGCAGCCCATTTGCAAAGGCACAGTTGCAGAAAGCATTTGTGGAGTCATCTCAGATATAACCCACATCCATTTTTGAGTTAGTTGTGTATTTGTGAAGATGAATTTATACTATGGTCAAATTCATCCTTAATTACACTTCAGAGACAAAGTAGCGCTTTTTGTTTTAAAAATGCTTAATTGCATTTTTATAAATTGCCTTAGAGCAAATATTATAGACCACTTTTGGGGAAAATATTTAAATTGGGATGTAGACACTTTTTTCCCAGTCACGTAACAGAACCATAATGGCCACCAGGGCATCTATATAAACAGCCGAAGTTAATGATATAATCAATATATATATGTTTTTAGCCCATTTCTCCCTCCCTTTTGGCAAACCAGCAGTGTTTTTTCACTACACACCGCTGAAGTTTTACAACCGTGATTCAGAGGAAACACTGAGCTGAGGATTGCTTTTTGTTTCCTGTGAGCTGGTGCCCGATAGCTAAGGTAACCTCTTAGCTCTCATAACAGATAGCGCCCAGAGCGCCGTTTCATTACGGCTGGCGGGAGGAAGAGGGACTCACTCTTCCGTAAAGGCGCCGGTGTCTGCGGGTGCTTCTGTGAGAGCCGCCTGCTTCACTGCGGTTGGGGCGGCCGATGATGCTGGAAACTGCAGGAGGGAAAGGCAGGCCGTTAAGGAAGAACACTGATGAACCTGAGGTTAATCTGAGGAAAGAGGTTGTTTGAGGGAAATGAATGAATGCTATAGGTCCCTCAATACGAGCAGGCAGGCTAGGAGCCGCACAAATAAGCAAAATAAAACACGTATTCGAGTGGGGACCGCTCAAATCTCAGTTCCGCCACGGTCCCACACAAGGACCCAGTCACCACATGGCTCTGACTTCCCTCACATCCTCTGGATCATTGTCCCTGGGATCTGCACTGCTTTTTCCTATGAGCAGCCCACTGAAGCTTGCAAGGGCTGAGATTGTAGCCAGGGGTGGGTTACCCAAAACTAGAAAAAAAAACCACTGAAAACTCAACACAACCTAATAATTTCAGGTAATAATCACTGTCACTGGGGACCGTGAAAAAATGTTCATATTCTTACCACTAATACACAGCAGCTTAACTGTTCTTGAATCAACTCCCTTATGTCCCATGGGATTAAGATATCAGACTCGATACTTTTAGGTGCTCTGTAAGTATCCCAGAGAAGTAAAAGATGCTTGAAACTGCTTTTGCAAATACGCTTTGAAGATCAGCCAGCTTAACTGTAGGTAGGCAGGATTAGTTTAATTACACTGAAAACTGCTGATTTTAACCATCCTTCAATATTACACAGTTGTTTTTCTCGAGCACAGTCCAGTTAACTAGTAAACTGTAGCCATCTGAAAGAGCATCTGAACCTGTTCAGATTCTATAGCAGTCTGGTGTTAGTCAGAAACTTTTCAAAGGGCTATTTCTGCTTTGAAAATCAAGTTTTTATTTAATGTGATGACTTTTATATATATATATATATATGTGTATAAAAGGAGGAAAATAAAACATTTTAATAAAGCTGAGTCTTTCTTAGCCAAAGCATTTTTGCTTCTCCATTACAAAATGAAATTTTAATTTTTTATATGATGATTTCCTTCTTGACTTTTTATCGACGTATTTGATTGATCTGAGATGCTTATTTTTTCATGATGATGTGCTGGAATTATTTTGTTTGTTCCATTTTTTTAGAAAGGTATTTTTTCCTGATTTGTGACATTCTCTGAGAACCACGAGGTTAAGCCCTGCTTGCTGTCGCTGTTCCCAGAGGAGCCGCAGTCCTGTGCCATTGAGTGACTCCCAGCTGGGACCCTTTGGCATCAATAATGCTTCAAAGCTTTAGAGAAGCACGAGAAATTCTCCTAAGTACTGCCACAGACACATCGGTAATGTGGAGCACATGAACAGGTATTAGGATTTAGAGGAATCAGACAGTGGTAGTAGCTGGTCTTACTGTATTTACTTACTGAAGATTTTCTCTCTGACTGGCGATTACAGGACTTGGATGACTCTTTTTCACAAATTCCCACTGCAAAGCATAAGAAACATTACCATATCAGTAACTATTCCCTTGGCATAGCTTGTATTAAAGCATCCTTTCATGCATTTAAGCCAAAATATGATAAGCGATTAAGTTTGGATTACAGTCCCACCAGGTTTCACTATTTAGGTGTATTTATTTCAAAAATGCAAAGGTTTTCTTCACTGTGACCATCTATTATGATGTCAAAAAAGTGATTATGGAATTGCTTGAGTATTTCTGGAAAAACTAACTTGGCTGCTAGATCGAATCAGACCTAGACTTTTGAAATGATAAGGTGCACGTGGCACCTTTCTCTGCTGTCTTCAAACCTGCATGTCAGCTTCCCATCACAAATGTCCATGCTTACACTTAAATGTTTTCTGATGTTCCTGCTAGTTGTGCCACAGAAATAACCGAATGAGGGTTTCCAGATTTTTTTTTTTCTCATGCAGCCAAATTCTCCCATTCAGCTGTGGGAATGTGGACCTATTTTCAAGGTTTTCAAGTTTTTGTTTGGCTGGTTGGTTTTCACGTTGTTTTTTTGTTTTGTTTTGTTTTGTTTTCTCCTGTTCCTGGCTGCTTTCAGTTTTCTGCTGTCTTAAAAATATTTTTCAAGTAAGTGAACAGCAAGGATCTGCAGAAATACCAGCATTCACCTAGATATGAGAAAGAAAAGGATTGAGAACTGCTTTTGCCAATGGGAGAGTCAATAGTGGTGAGAAACATGGGAAGCAGCAGAGGTGCTGTCTGTCTGCAGCACTGCCTCCAGCAGCGTGACTGAGTGTTCAGAAATGTCTGCTCAGCTTGGGGGAGATATATGACCATGATAAATATCTTAATTAGCCTTTCTCTTCTCACTCCAGCCCAGTGAGTCCGCTGGATACCTAACTGTACCCCTTACGTCAAAGTTTAATTCAATTACTCCCTATCATCTCATGTATTAGGTACTAACAGTATTTAGCAGATGGCTCTGAGCAGTGAGCAAATGTCCACATTTTTATCTATTTTGAATTACTCTTATGAGTCTTCTCTTCAGTGTGTCCCTTTTCTTGTTTTTTAATTTTATCCACTTATCCAAGCGCCACTCTCATGTTTGAGCTCAGTCAGGAATTTCTTGCTTGTCCATGCTGGCCTTCTGCTACACTTAGGTGCTTTCCTGCATGCTGGGCTGGACTGTCCTTGTGCCTGATACCGAGTCCTGATATTTCTCCTGCACTTCTAATGTCAGCAATAAGCTTGTTGAAGCTCTCATCTTTGCTCTTGTCCCTGTATTTTTCACTTCTTTTCAAAGCTTAAATGTTATTGCTACTGCCCAAATTTCAAACTGTGCTTGTACTGAATATGAGATCTCCTTAATACTCAACAGGGCTATGAAGGAAACACAGGAAATGCTACAGGTGGACCTGGTTCCAGTGAGGAAGCTGAAGGATATCTTTTAAGGATGGAATTTATTTGGAGCCCACAGCAGCACAGAGATGAATGAGAACGGATCATGCAAATCCTGGGACAAATATCCTCATTTGTCCAAAAATACCTCATTTTGTAGCAGACTACACTGGCTTCCCTTCTGGCTCAGAAGCAGCTGGATAAACTGCCTTTCTAGGCACTTTCCTTGCACCTCATTCTTTGAGTAGGTGCTTGCTGGTGCAGTGACTATTGAAACCTGAAGCCATAGTGTGCCATAAAAAGAGTCCTATCTTTATTCCCATACAAATATTTATAAACACTGCTACTCTTCCCCCCTTAAAATATTAAATTTGTAAAGCCAGGCACTTAAAAGTTATGAAACACCAGAAGTGAAGCAAGGTTATTTCAGCCCCAGGCATCTAGCCATTATGATTCAGTCTCTAATTGTGACCACAAACTATTTTTCCACAGACTTTCTGCTTCATTCAGTGCACCATATGGATGGTGTTCACTCAGAGGGTAGTTATTCATCCTTTCTTTTTCTTTTTTTTTGCTGTTCACTACATGGTCTTATGCTGAGTTTCTCCACAGCAAACCCTTCTCTGAGGACAGCATTATCAATCTTTCCATGGGCGTTTCTGTACTGGTGATTGCTGAGGCCCTCACCTGCACAAACACGGAGAAGCAGCACGTCAGGACACCCTGGAGAAGGGGAAGTCCCAGAAGCAGCAGTGCCTCCTCCTCCCCGCAGCTCCGATGCCCCCAGCCCATGCCAGGCCCAGCCTCCCGGTCTCCGTTCCCCGCTCCAGCCCCTCGGCCGTTTGGCTCTTTGTTCAGCCGCGTCTTGGCTCCCGGCCCAGTTTTAGCTCTTCCCGTATGGTCCCCAGCTCGGTGTTCCCCTTCCCGGGCTCTGCTCCTGCCCGCTGCGTGTTCAGATCAGAGGGCCTGTGCGCAGTGCCACGGTGGCCTGGCGACATGAAGAACACGCTCATTCAGCAGCACAAGCTGTTAGACACATTTCACAGCTCCTAACGAGAGAAACTTGCCACATCTCTGCCAAGCATGTGCCAAATGGAGGGCTTTTTTTATTTCTCTCTAGTGGCTTCAGACTTGGTTGTATCTGGGTGTTTTTTCACAGGCCTAGCAAAAAGGTGTATTTTTGATAAAAAGAAAATCCGTCCCTTGCCAGATTTCATGGCCCTGCTCCAGCTTCTTCCCTTCAAACATGAGGCATCAGATCTGAAGGAACTATGGGACCAGCTCAGTTATGTTTATTAATTTGCTTGTTCATGCACTGGCAAGTTCTATTTATCCTTGATGCATTCTCAAAAATATGATCTAGTTTTGCTTAAAAAATACAACCAGATCCAGGGCTAACACCCAGTATCTAAAACTTCATCCCAAATAGTTATATTCTGGCAAAATCCAACTGAACAGAGACCTTATGTAATGACATGAGTCAGACAAACTCAGTCATAAGCAATGTCTCATCTCCATCTGTACAATATTCCCAACTTTTGGGAAGGGAAAGTGTGTGACAGGATAAAGGAAGAGCTGCATTATCGGCTCCCTCTTGAGTAGAGCTGTGTGATGCCACGGCCGTTACCTCCTGATAATCACTGGGCGATTTAAGCAAGGATGGATCCTTTGGATACATAACCTGCTTCCATGCAAACTGAGGGATGGTAGTGCCTAAAAGAGAGGACTTGGAACAAGTGCGAAGAAGAAAGCTAAGAAATGAAGGTGCTCGGAAAGGACTTACTGCGCTTGGCGGTGCCCTTGGGCGGGCAGGGGGCCTGCTGCAGGCAGCCCAGGCCCCGCGCCTCGTCCTCTCCGTACAGCACATGGAGGAGGTCACCGTGGTGGGGATGCGGCTGGTCTGTCCGGTGGGTCCGGCAATCAGCTACTGCGATCACCTGCGGAAAGAGGCGAGACCGTCCCATGGTGCTCGGGCCCGGAGAGGCTCTGCGTCGGCACGATGCCGTGCGGAGAGTCACCCTGGAGCTGCCTCTGCTCCAGGTTAGCACCTTGTCTCGCCACGGTGTCACTGGCATTGCCAGGGGACGCTGAGACTGGGTGGGATCCGTGGGTCTCACTGGTTTAGTTTTGCTTGTGATTCTATGCATGAGGAGTATAAAAATACTGGGAAAAATCAAACATAATTTCTCTGGGGCCCAGCTGCTTTAGTTGCACCTTTCTGTGTTTTCTTCAAGAAGCTGAAATGTGGCTCTTTATAAATCTATGGATTTTGTATGCCCACTCTGAGACAGCTTAAATTTAATTTCTTGTTGCATCATGTCTTGGGCGGTCAGTTGCACTAGAGCAATGTGAATGAAAAGTGTAATTTCTTCATGACTCTCCTGTATTTTGGACTTGTTTGCATTTTACACCTGGCAAATGATTTCACAGAGTACAAGATGGTGCAGAATTCTGCTCCTAGATTTCAATTTTATAAAAATTAGCCCCTACAGACTCACCAGGAGCTATGTATTTGAACATTTGGGGAAAAATGTAAGTTAAAAAAAAAAAAAAAAAAGTTGGCTAGATTCAAAGCAAATGGGTCTATTGGTGACTGTTATCTAGGGTGATCCCTGCTGTCATACTAAGAAACAGAATGCGAGTTTAAGAGGCCCAAGATCCAAATCAGTAAGGAACCCAAGACATAGGGCAACTTTTGAGACTGCTTCAGTTGGTTTTGTACTGGCATTTATTCTCTGCAATACTCTGTCAAGAAATGTTCTGTAGGAATCTAGTGTAATGTTCGTATTTCAGGATGCCTAAAACCTAGAAGACTTTATTAAATGTGGCCTTTTGCCAGCAAAAATCATTTTGAGAAACATAAAGAGGAGCATTATAAAGACAGAAGCATGCACTGGAAGGGCAAACTCGGCTGGCAGTTCCTTGCCTAGAAACTCCATGTGCATTTTCCAGTTGTAAGGCAGTCACAACACAAGGATGGTGAGCGGGATGCAGGTGGCTCCCAGAGGTCTGGATTCCTGCCATGAACTGTATCTTAGCTAAGCAAGGTCAAGACCTGTGGCCTCAAAACACTGGCCATCAGCATCCTCTCAGTTAGACTTGATGCTGGACAGTAATGAATAAGACGCCCAAAATAAGACAATTCCGCACCATCCCCGCCTCAACAACTTTTCAGTGGTGAGACAGTGATTGGAAGTAAGAAGAAATTTAATGTTAAAAAAGCTTAGCTAGGCATAGCTTTCTTGGGCTATACATGTTGTTTACATAAGGCCTAACTTGTAAAATAAGTATTTGTGAAATTATTTAGTTAAGCTTAGGAATAGATAAGCTGGTTCTTGCAGTATGTAAAGTCAAAATAGTGCTTAATTGTAAAAATGAGTGTTGGCTGCACCATATATTTTGTTTCATATTATGTTGGAAGAACAAGTAAAATCCAGTTCATAGCTTCTTACTGATGACTAATAGTTGCCATATACCTGTCTATATGTAAATGCAGATATTTTATTTCATGACTGAGATGAAAACTCAGCAATCAACTAGCCTGTTATTGGCATAGTAAAAGCCTTACTTTATCTACTGATACACCTGCTTTGAAGCTGCATGCAGCGTAAAAACAAGACAGCATTAAAGCACAAAGTTATTCATTTTCTTTAAAGACATTTGAATTCAGCTCGCTGTTAATCTGCAATTTTCTGTGTATATAAAATTTTACACAGATTTATAAATGCATGCAAACGGATAGTTCCCAAAACAAGAAAAAAGAAAAAAAAAGGAAAACTCAAACACTTTTTACTTTGTTGATTTGATTCCCTGTACCCTCAGAAGTCTGGAGAGGACTAAAGAGTTCCTGCTGACCAGCAGGACCCGGAGCAGGAACTGCCTTCTGAGGCCCAGCAGCAGGAGGAAAAACCACTAGGGTGAGGACTGGTGGGGCAACCACAGTCTAACCGGAGAGGCGAGAGGGGCTTTCTCTGCCTTCAGTGGATCTGGGCACACAGCCTAACCCCGTCCCTGTTCCACGAGCCACTTGAGAACGTGCCTAGTGTTAGAGCCCACGGAGTTGCCACCATCCTGAAGACACGCACGGGCTCAGGAGCGCCCGCGAGCGGGGCCCAGCTCTGCTGTGCGGGCGCCTGGCGCTGCGGCAAGGTAGCGGCACCTCAGCACGGCGCGGGCAGCTCGGCGAGGAGCGCCATGCCAGGGGAGCGCCACACCAGGGCAGGCCGGGGCCGGCGGCCTCCTGGCGCTGGCGGCCTCCCAGCTGCTGGGCTGGCTCCAGGGCTGGCTCCTGGCCCTGCCCGCGGCTCCTCGCGTGCCACAGCCTCCCGTGCAGCGAGATGGCTGGCATCAGTCTGCAGCTCAGCGCTGTGCTCTGACCACCCATGCCGCTTGCCGGAGGGACCAGCCCCACACCACCGCAGGGACAAGCCCCACGTCACTGCAGGGACGCCAGCAGAGACCCGCTCCGTCCCCGCGGGTGAGGTGAGCCTGGGGCTGGCAGGGTCTGCCGTGGCGGCCGCTCTGCCTCGGAGGTTGCCCCATGCAGCTCTCAAGGCGTGTGACAAGGCCGGCTTTTCTCACGGGCTTTGGAGACGGGGCTGGGCTCTTGTTCACACTCATCCCTCTTTGGTGCCTGACAGAAGATATCTGCAGCCCTCACAGAGCCCGAGTTCCCTTCTTTTGTCTCATCTTGGAGAGGACAGTTTAGGTAAGTGTGATGCCGGCTGTCATCTTGAAAAAGTGACTTGTTTTATCAATGTAAACCACTGTTGACTTGAAACTTAGCAATCTGGCTGCACATTGCCTAGCATAAATTTCATTTATATTTAAAAAAAAAAGTATGTGCGTGGGATGGGCATGTGGAGGAAGCAGAATTTTAATTCCATTAATAGCAGGAATTACTTAGCCACAGCATCTATGTTTTTAAGATTTCTTGTTTACATTTGTTATTGGGCATGTCAGAAGGCCTTCAAAGGCATTGGTATAAATAAGCTACGTTGCCATTTTCCATTACAGTGAGGCACAACAACACAGCCACTACAGCGCATTCTCAGTTAACATGTTTGTTTGCTGCATTTGGCAGTAGTTTTCTGAGTTTCCCTTCTCCAGTGAAAGATTTCACTGCGACTCTGGCTGCCTCACCCATTACGGTAATACACAAAGACTTTTCTAGGTCAGGAAACTAAACCTGGTGTAGCACAGTGTTGATTTAAACCTGAGCTGACGTTTCTCTCGGGCACCTAGGGTAAGGCACAAGGATCAGCTTGAAGTCACTTTTCTTTTCTAAATGTAACAGAAATTTTAAATCTGTGTGAGTGGCAGAGTCATCCAACCTAAGCGGAATTACCAAGCTGCTCTCTAGATAATTGCTGCTTCTAAAACCTGTTAAGTCCCTCAGTTGCCTCATTCCGCTTGCAGGGGCCAGTCCTGAACGCAGAGCTCTGCGGAGTGGCTCTCATGGGAGCTTCTCTGCGCAGGTGAGAGCACCCTGCGAAATCAGCCGAGGCAGACGGGGACATGCGGAGGGTGCGTGAAGGCTGTGGAGCTCCACAGCCTCGAGGCCACTGCAGCAGCTCACTCATGCTCTTGCAACCAAAACCCCACTATCAAACCAACAATCAAAAAAAGTTGCAGTTAAATGTCTGGCTTTGGGTAAAACTCTGAAGCTTAGTGGCTTAACAAAGTGTTGTTAGCAGAGGAAATTACATTTTTAGAGCCAAGCTCTTCTCGATGATCTAATGTTTATCTGACTGTTAACGTGGCAGCACTAACAAACACACTGTTTTTTACCATTTTTCTGCGAGGCAGTCAGGTCCTGGTGTCCAGACTCCTTTTAGAGTCAATCAAAGGATTTGCGGATGGGAGAATATGGGGAGAGAAGCAAAGGAAGCAAGGATGTGTTGCCACTAGAAATAACTCTCAACAGGGCAATAGGAACTGCAAGTAAGCATATTCAGCAAATACTTATTTTAAAAAAGAAAGGCTTTCCGCCTTTCTTTCACCCTCCCACTGTCATGATTGTGAGTCTGGGGTGGATTCTTGAATGTGATGATAGAAATTACCTCGCACGGTCAGTCATTTCACTGTTAAATCACTTAATGCTACATGGCTTGAGAGTTTCTGCTATGAAAAAAAAAACCTGGCAGATGTCCACATTGCTTGCTATTTTTGCCCTAGTCTCGGATTAAACTTGTGCATCCTCTGCAATTACCAGAGCAGAAGATCTCAGGTTAGCTGAGGCATTTCTACAGCACCAACAGCAGGTGCAGAAGTAAAAGTGAAAAATAAATAATCATTCTGCTACTTCTGTGTGGGTCTAGAAACTGGTGATTGCAGCTTCCTCAGGCATGTGTGTTTCAGCCTGTGCAACTTATTTGAATAATTTCACATGAGCTATAAGCAGATGCATCGCCCTGAAAGAGGGAAATGCACACTGCTGCTAAGAGCTGTCTGTGCAGATTGCTTTGGTTTGAAAGCCTGCCTTATTTTCCTAGCTGGATCTGCCAGCTATTCCTTATGCCTGGTACTCCCACGCTAACATGATGCTATCCACAGGGCCTTCTTGTTTTCCCTCAGCCTACCTAAGTATAGTGCTGCTACAAACTTCTCTTGGGAAGTAGGATACAGCAAGTGGGAAAAGGGAAAACCATGGAGAGAGAATGTTCCCCAGAGAACGTGATACCACCTCCTTGATTAACACAGTACTGCACATATGGACGTCTGTTTCACTTGCTTTTCCGTCCCACCAGCCCCTCTGGCGCTGTTATTCGTGCTTTAAGAATATGAATTATGTCTGTGGATCCCTCAGATGACCTGCGATGAGCAGCTGCTTATTTGACTAGCCCTGCATGGAAAAACAGCATTCTTTGGGGAAGAATTTCAAAGCTAAATTTTCTGCTAAATATCCGTAACTTTCTGGAAACTCCTCTTTCTGTTCACCACCACGCTCCCCGCATCGGACCAGTTCCACTTTGTTGCCCCAGCCCCGAAATATCTGCTTCCTATTTATCCATGGCATCTTTAACAATAAATTTAGCCAAGTAGGATTAAAGGAAAAACAAAGAGAAAGAGAGCAGGAGAGGAAGGGAAGAGAAAGCAGGTTTCTTACACTCTTTGTTAGGATGTGCTGTGGAGTTTTGGCTCGTCTTCGGGCAGGACTACACGCTGCAGAGAGAAAGCAGAAACACAGTCAGGGGCCGCTTGAGGCAGACGGACCCGAACAGCAGCCTCCGAAGAGGTGCTCGCTGAAATCCCGGTCGAGTTTTGCCCGTTTGGAGCAGGAGGTGGCAATCAACTAGCCAGTTGGGAGGTAGGAGACCAAGGCTGACACCCGTCCAGTGGCCCCGACAGAGGAGAGCTTATTTCGAGAGAGGGCCTGACTACAGGCTGGTGTCCATGTGGGGGGAGGCTGGTGTCCCCGAGAGGGAGCCGGGGCGGCTGTGTTGCCCCACGGAGGAGCTGGCACCACTGGCAGCTTGGGCAGGCCAGAAGCGCCAACACTTCTAATTTGCCAGGCGGTTCCCGAGACTCAACACTTGTCTCTCCTGCTGACCCTTGTGGTGCCACTGACTCATGTCAGTGTTTTAAGCGAGGCTATGTTGCAGAAATGCTGAGGCTATGTTGCACCAATGATGTGGGGTTAGATATGTCTCTAAAAGACATATTCTGCATGAGACTTCTCTGGGGCTGAGAAGGAGATGGGGTAGGAAGGAAAGGGATGAGGAGGATTCGAGGTGAAGTGCTTGCCCCAGAAGGAAGTCCCAACTCTTCGTGTGATCTCAGAGACTGCTTTTTAGCTGTGCAATGCAGATGTCTATAGGTACAGGGCAAGAGCCATCCCAAAGTGTCCACATTTCTGCCATAGGCTTCCAGGAGGAATCTTTTCTGTTAATGAGTTTTTGATCAAGCCTCTTACCTGCCAGGGCTTAGGACAGAAGCACTTTTGTTTCAGAGAGAAATTAACTTTTCTCTCCATGCAGCTTCAAACATGAGTAGTGTACACATTAACTTTAAGGAGGCCTAACCTTCCATCTAGCTATACAGACCTTCTCAGTAATCCCAAACTGCCCTGTAAAGTCATGTCAGGTTTACTGCATTCTGTCCAAAGCAAAACTTCTGCAATAAGTCTATTATTTTTATTTTTTAACTCCTCAAAATGACTCATTCAGCACTTTAACTTGATGAGCTGTTTTGCATGGAGTTTTCTTTCACTTTTATTTTTAAACACTTGAGACACCACAATCGTAAGCAAAACAGAATCACCAGACACTGGATGCACAAGATACTGGAACCATAAGCAAAGCTGGTGATCAGATCAAACCTCCCCTCACATGGAGCAGAGTGGGCATTTTCAAACAAAAAGTGAATAATTTTTTGTTTCAATTTGAATTGAAACTGGATTGAAAAACTCTGATTGTCTCACCCCCTGCATTTCTTTAAATTCAACACCTCTCCTGTGTCCCAGCTCCTCCTTTGCTGCCAGCAGTAACCGCACAGCAGCAGTTACTGCTACAGCAGTGCCTTGTAGCTGTGATGTCTCCCTTGTACTAGCATGGAAGTTGCCTGGTTATTTAGTATTAATATCCCTATTATGGGATATTAATGTCCTGGAGCTTTCTTTCCAGGACAGGACTTTGCAGAGAAGAACATTTATGACTAAGCCTAGTGTATAAATGGCAACCATGGGGCAGGGTGAAGTTTAACACAGCCTGGCAGTACTGTGGCCCCAGTGCTGGTGCCGCAGGGGGAGCGGCTGGGGCACACGGGCACAGAGGGGCTGGTGGGAAGCATCATGATGCAATGGGGCTGAGCAAGTTCAGTAGCCCGAGTTCAGGCATTTGACAATTTTAGTGGGGAAAATACAGGCAAAATGGGAATTGTGGCTTGCTCTTTCGAGGCTCTCAGCTTTGGACTAAGGTAGCTCACCATTAAACCCTTTTGTGGATCAAGACCCTAGACTCCAAATTTAGGATCCTTAAAGAACTGGCCTGATTTACTTGCAACTGTCACTGAAAATCAGGCCACCATTTCAGATTAAAAAAAAAATTCATGTGCTGTGCATTTGGACCCCAAAATATAGGGGGCAAGAAATGTGTCACCCTGTGCTTTGTCTCTGTCAAGCAAAAAGGGAGCACAGGAGATGCTATCTTGCCCAACATCCCTGCTAAGGGCCCACTGAAGCACTAGGTGCTGCACACTTAACTTTTCCCAAACAAGTTATCTGTGCACGTGCAGCCTGCGAGTGTGCTGAGCTGTCAGCTTGATTGCACTCTGTTTTGAATGGGATGATATCCTCAAGGATTCCACAGCCTTCTCCTGCATGGGATGCTTTAGATTTTAAATCAGGGTGAGTGCAGGATGAAAATCAGACAGACATAACAAAAGTGTTTTCTGTTTTCCTATGAATATGTGCTAACTTGCTTTGGAAGCCCTTGCAACCACCATTCCTTCTGGAATTTCACTGTATGAGGAGTAATTTAATTGCTCACAAGAAAAACACTAATTAAGCCCAAGTGCAGAAAGGTTTTATGGTACAAGGGATCACCTTGAAATGTCTCTGCCATTTCCTGCATTTATCGTGTATGCTCACAACATGCGGAACATAGTTTTTATATTTTCCTCATAGTAGGGAATACTGCTATGCTGGTAACACCATAAAAACAAATAACACAAATGTGCACCCAGCAGTAGTTAGTGTGCATACTTTCAGGGTATGGATGATCCACAGGCCTGTCATCTGGCAGTTTAAGTGGCGAGTGGCTTACATGGGCTGAAGAAAGGAATGGCATGAAAGGGAAGTCACAGCACCAGCAAACACGCAGTTACTTGAATAGCCATTGAAAGAAGAGTGAATCATGGAGCTAGACACAAGTGACCCACTCGCACAGGAATACAAAGGCAGTAGTGCAAACAGTGGAGCTGCAGGGAAGACCCTGCAAACATCGTTTTCAGCAGGGGGTGGGAGCAGGAAGAGAAGAACGAGCCCTTGCTCACAATGTCCCTGGATCCGGCGAAAGGATCTCAGGCAATAAAACAATAACAGTGATGGTCCATGTTGTCATTTCTACTTATATTCTGAAATTAAGCAGCTGAGTGCCTGTAGCTTCCAAGTAAAGATCTGATCTAAGCCCGCAATTTGTTTTCCATGATTTTACCTGCTTTCTCCTTGTTGCTGCTGAAATATGCAGCCATTGAGTTTAATCTGTTCAATCCAATGCGTGCACACTGGGCTTTGTCCGGTTCTTGCTCTTCATTACAAGCAATTAATGTTAATCATGCATTCATTGCCAGGGCATGGCTTTGGAAATGTTCCACTTATTGAGCCAGCGTGCTTAAATTCAACATTCAGGCAGCTCACTCAGTTCATCTGAGCTGCTGACTGCTCACAGAACTTCATTTTCTTTTCTTTTACATAGAATAGCCATGCAGTTGCAAGCTGTCACTTTTAGCAGTTACCTCATAGGTACGTGAACGCGGATTGCAGATCTCCCAATTTTGCCTGTGCTGAGATTTTACAGAGCCCCAGTGTCTAAGCACCTGCACGGATTAGCTGCAGAAACAAGCAGGGAGCCCGGAGCTGCCAGCACAGCACAGCACAGCACAGCCGAGCACACAGAGTAGCAGATCCCTTCAGAGATCTGTCTAACAATAAAATATTCTGTCCACCTAAGAGACAACACCATATCTATTATTCTAATTTGCATGTACTCACATTTGGATGAAATCACAGTGGTGAAAACTTCTAGATTTTCATCGCTGCAGCTGTAAATCTGATGCATTTTCCACCTCTCTCCACTGCCTGCCTTCCAGCTTCATGCAAGTGCTCTGAACTTCTGGTAAATAGGTTTCACTAATCCAATCTGGCTCTGTGATCATTGTCCAGATCTACAAAGGACAGACCGATGCTGTGATCTCATCTCATTCCATATTCTTCATTGCAACATTTTCTGCTTCCATCTGCCTTTGTATGAATACTATTAATGCAAAGATTTAATTTAGCTGTTACTTAAGCCTCTACTCAGATAGCAGCATTTTATTTTACTTCTCTCTCTCTCTTTTTTTTTTTTACCAATTTGGAGAATCTTCTACAATAAATGACTAACATTAAAGTCTGTTCTGTGCAGCTGATGTGTGGGCATATACAAGCTTACAGAAGTACTGCAAAGATTTTTTATATGAATTGCTTTGCTGCCTTTCTGTACTTCAACACATTTATAATGAAAAGCTGCTCCTCCCATATAATGAAGAGCTGATTACAGGTGCATTAAGGAAAGCATTTGGTTCTTCACCTTTTAAGTTCATAAATCAGCACCTAAATTCTGGACATTTCAATGTACAATTTCAGTGCAGGTGTCTGAAGAACAGTATGTCAGACAGAGATTCCCCTGACACTTTAATGGTTCCAAGGAGACAGTAGGTGTCTCAGTC
Organism: Crypturellus undulatus; assembly: GCA_013389825.1. NCBI lineage: Eukaryota > Metazoa > Chordata > Aves > Tinamiformes > Tinamidae > Crypturellus > Crypturellus undulatus. The sequence continues at coordinate 174,956 of VWPW01026766.1, read as the reverse complement.
GTACATGGATTCCTACATAATTGGGTGGATCTTGGGCCCAATTCCATATTTATGCATTTCAAATTCAACATAATGAAATTGCTGCCATAGGCAGCAGTCCAGTTCGCAGACTTTGGCTTGCATGCTCCAGGAATTGATGCAACATAAATACTTCCAAGTTATTCAAGATATTAAATTATATGAGTCCATTGAATAGACTTCATTACTAGTGTACATGTGTAATTAACACAAAGATTCTTCTATAGAAGACTCTAACAGTCCCAGATGGAAAGTGCTGGGAAACAGGGGCTGCTGCTGTCATTAATAGGAGAATTTTCTTTGAGAAGATAGATATTGATGAAATATACACATCCTGAGCCCGGAAGCATTTTGGTTCTTTGGATGGTGTCACTGTGCCAGAAGAAAATGAATGAAGAGAACCTGGTATCATTTGTTACCTCCCAGGGCAGCCTCCTGCTGCACAGGGGCAGCAAATCCATAGGGGGGACATTGTTCCAGGAAAGAGTGCAGGGCTTAAAACGGGCACTGGGACAGCAATATAATCTAGCAAAAGTTCAATTAGTTTTTGATTTATTGTGCCACATGTTGTGCCTGTATGACTGGTGTCATTAACATCAGGCCTGGCCGCCTCCTTCATCTGTCTGTGCCCGGCTCCCTCCGAATGCGCCGGGACTCAACAGATGGGGAGTTTCGGCTGGAATTGTTTATCCCTCCATTGTTCTTTTGTCAAGCACTCAGCCCAAATCCATTACCCACCAAGAAAAAGATCAGCGCGACACCGTCCGCTCCGCAGCGAATGGGCGGCTACGCGGGGAGAATTTAAAGCTTTCAAAAGGGGAAAAAAAGTAATGAGGAGCAACACTGAATGGTGATCTGAGGAAAAGAAAAGCTGCAACAAATCTAACACACCCTTTATCTCACATTTGGATAGTCAGATCTCTATGAGAATATGTATTTTGGGGTCTCAGTCATTGTTTTCCTAGCTAGAACTGTGACCTTGAGATGTTTTTAAATCATAGCTGTGGCTTAATATTAAAAATAAAAAACATATTTGTTGTTTCATCATATTGAGGGGAGGAATGGAAGAGTGGAAATAAAAGTTAGCTTGAGAGCAAAAGTATGGTTAACAGCAGACATTCACTGCTTTGTAAGCTAAGTGTTGGGCAGGTAAATGAGCTTTGAACAAGTATCTCTACAAGGGACACTGTCTGGGGATAGCAGTCACTTCCAAACAGAAAAGAGGGCTTGGGAGAGTTCATATACTGCATGTGCACCATACGGGATCTTCATCTGGGAATGAGTTCTTTCCTGTTTGTGAGGGGGAACCTGCTGCTTCAATCTGTCCAGCTCTGATAGGGTAATGAAGCTCTGTGAATTCCTAGGGTTTTGCAGGAAATCTTACTGAGCCTTAAGAGAAGGAACACATGCACTGGGCTACTCTTTTCAACGCTCCCTAGGTTATTTTGAACTAGTCATGCTGGACTGTTTAGCTACAAGCTACATGTGATAATACCTGCTAGCAAAGTGTACCATGGAGCACAACTGCATGCAAGCTGCTGAAGAACAGGATGACCATCAGTCCAGATGGGAAGAAGACACTGTCCATGGTGTGCCATCCAGAAGTGCCACAGAACAATGGAATGGTTGGGGTCAGAAAGGAGACCATCTCCAGCAGGGACACCCAGAGCACATGGCACAGGGGTGCATCCAGAAGGGTTTTGGGTGTCTTCACAGAAGGAGACTCCACAACCTCTCTGGACAACCTGTTCCAGTGCTCTCATGATTTCAATGTCACATCAGATCATTTCACGTAGTATCGCTGCCTCCTGAGCTGGCAACAGCCCAATTTCTGGTGGGAGTAAGAAACCAAACCTGAATAGTGATTCTATTATTTTCCCCCTCTTAATTAATTATAACACCTAGAAAGTAAAGTAGTCTGTAATTCTCCCTCGCTGCTAAATAGAAAATTACTAAAAGTTAATCATTTAGCTCAAGCAGTAAGAAGATCTCAGTAGTTTTCACGTTAGGGCATGTCTTCAAAAACCAAAGACTCCCGAGTTGGCATTTTGAATCCAAGTGGTAGAGATTCTTTAGTTGATGTAAGGTAAATATGAGGAATCTTGACACCTTATTTACATGGGTCTTTGCAAATGTATGAATGCCTTTCTGACAAGCTATTCATCTGGTGAAGTCAGTGGGAAGTATCCCGCTATTTTCAGCATACATAGCATTGCCAAGGGATTCCCTGGCTTACAGAGGATGGGACTCTTCACAAGTCAGGTCTCATGGTTCTCACTGGATCTTATAACCTGTTGCATAAGAGGTGAATCTAATCTGCACTGAGCCACTTGAGCCTATTTCGTACTGTTAGCTTGGCAATATGATAAGGATAAATCACAGGTATTTTTGGAATAGGATTATGAATTCAAATGTATGCACAGTTAGCCCTTTAAAAGCAAGCTGGGATAAATCTACACATGCATGCTGTTCTCTTTGATCTCTAAAACACTTCTATGTGTCTTTTTTGTAGAAAGAAAATAGCCTGAGTTAATCTTAGTGCCACTGAAATGCAGCTAACAGCAAAAGTAGAACCAAAAGCAAGTGTAAAATACACAGTGAACTTGCCATAGTCTGTTTTTTTTTAATCTTTGAATAGGGAAAGATGATGTGATGGATGAGCTATCAACAACTTCACCTCATTCTTGTGGCAGTTTACAAAAGTAGCTCAAAATTAAACTGAGCACTACACAGCTGAAAGGTCTGGGAATAACTAAAGAGATGACAAAAAATTAACATTGTGATTTGTGTCGGACTGGAAGCTGGTAGATTTTACCCAAATGAGAATGAGAAGATTGAGATTTTTTTTTTTAAATCCAAACTTCACATTCACAAAAGGGGACAAGAATAGAGAACATAAATGCTCTACAGTTTAAAATTCACATATTTCTCTCTGATTATCAAGAAAATAAATACTCACCAGAACTGGAACCCAAACTGAAAGCACTCCCTGCCCTGTCCCCCAATAGTGATAGGAAGATATTACAGGATGCTAAGGAAAAAAAAAAATGATTGGCTCATCTCCCATCTACATAATTGAGACATTCACAGATAAGGTCCTTGGCCTGTAAAACATACTGGAGTAAGTCAACATGACTTGTTGACATGTTGACGTGTTGACATGACATGTTTTAAGAAGCACAGTGTATGGTTATGTTTTTAAACATGCTAAGTTGTACACTTAAGTAAATGTTTTAGTATGAAGTAAACCATTTTTGGACAAACAAGCACAATAGTTAAAGCTTGTCACATGATTCTGGATTGGTGCTGCAAATTGCAGCTTTTTTGCTTCATACTACATCTCCCAGTATAGGAAGGAGAATCCATCCCTGGATAACCAAGGACTCCTCGCATGCAGAAGCCCAAAGAGTGATGCAACATGAGCTGTCACCTCACTTGTATCTAGCACGTCCTTATGCAGCCGTCACGCTGTCCCTGCCGCATGCCACACACGTGCTTGGTGGGATCAAGGTCTTTGGAGGATATCAGATTGCGTCTCCTTCTCTGGTTTAAGTTCTGTGTGAAAATGAGATTAACTTTAAAACAAGAAACATCTCTAGAAGTTGGCACCAAGACACTGCAATGCTGGAAACTTAGAAAATGGGAATAGGAAATAGGGTACAGTAGCAGGAACTGATTTAAGGGCCTTGTTTTGACCCAGATTCAACTTACTGTGCCTGTGTGAGGCAGCAAGACAGCACAGAACACTAGGACCTTTATGACAAATAAGGTTTTAGGACAGAGTGGGAGCATTAATAGAAAACTGCCAAGTCTTTGAAATGTGAGACTTTGAAGGTAGCTTTGTGTGACAAGTGCATTAAGTGACCCTATAGCAATAATCTGGATGGGGAAAACAGGGGAAACCCTCTGATGCCAATTATCCTAAAAAGGTAGGAGATCTGGAGAGATGAAATGGGGTCTCCCCGCTGATTTGGCCTTTGGCCTCTCTGCTGACAGGGCCAGCACGAGTGTCGAAGATCTTGTGCTTTAAGTACCTGGCTCACTTTTAGGAATCTGATTAAAGTAGATCACCTCAGATAACATGAGGAATTAATGCCTTGAATCCATACGGGACGATTTCCAAGCTCATAAGCTACATACAGGTCAGTCCTTTCCAAGCCACTCAGGCCCCAAGATTTTTGATTTTCACAGAACTGGTGATCTTTACTTGGCATTTTCCTCTGTCCTATTGCATTTCAACTTAAACCACTTATCTTTAGTAATTTTTCCTGTAATCTGTTCAGTTGCTCAGTCCATCACAGGGGATGGAGGTAAGCCTAGGACAGAGGAAAACTAAGAGAAAACAGTAAAGAATTATCGGGACTTTACATTAGACATCACATATTTTCCTTAATAATTCCTTAGACTCTATATCTAAGTAAGTAGAGTGTTTTTTTATACTTACAGTGTTTTGTAAAATGAGTATTCTCTTCCCCTGACACTCCACACTTCTCTATCCTTCCAACTTTCAGTCCACACACAGGAGATGGACTCCTAGCTCTTAAACTCTGAATACTCTCAAGCTTGTGGCCGTGCTGTACAGTCAAGCTCAAGGTCTTGCCTGTCAGCAGCTACACACACGTGTGAGTCACGAGAGCCAGGTTTTTAACAAGGCCTTGCTGGCTCTGCACACGCGATGGCCCCACAGAGGACACGCTTGGACCTAGAGCAGCCACGGGCGGGCCCCCCACCGCCTCCGTTCAGCACGGCGACCATTTGAGCATTGCTGTCTTGGGTAGCTCCCTGAATTGTGCTTTACAGCTGGTGGCACTACAGTGGGTGGCACAAGAAGCCCCAAATAATTACTTTATAATCCAAGTCTGCCCCAAAGCTCTGCGCTCTGTTTTACCAGCTGTGTTGGTCTAATTTAACCGCAGCTCAAGGTGGGGCTTTGTTTCTCACCTGCCAACATGCACAGCACTCGCACAGCCCCTGGCCACTGCTTCAGCCCCTTGAGACGACCCAAGGGAAGGACTGACCTGCTGCAGCTGGGGCTGGAGGGCTCTTGGCCATAGCAGGGCAAGCCAAGGGGTGCTCGGCTGCCGCTCGCATCGCTTCCCCTTCCTCGTTGCGCAGCCAGGTGCCTGGCCAAGCTCTCGGGAGGTGCAGACCTGTCCGCGGGGAAGCGGATTAAGACAACGATCTCGTGCACAGCATCTACTCAGCAACCGCCTCATGGTCACCAGAGAGACACCACAGGTCCGGGCTGGTGCCCCAGCTTTCTCTGTCCGAGCCCCCCAGGCATTCAGGCCCTGATCAGGGGGGAAGGCCTAATCCAAATGAGCATTCATCTTGCTTCAAGTTAAAAGGTCACGAGAGCAAGTTATTCAATGATGTGAGCTGTGGGTTTTTTTTTATGTCAGCAAAAAGCTTCTTTATTTTCAATGCTAACTTAAGATATACAGCAACACTTAAACATATAAACCTTCACCATGATTTTTGAAAGCAATGTCAGCTTTTAGATAGATGACAAGTCCACACAGACTATCAGCCCCCTACAGCTGTGTCCATAGCAATATGGACAATGCCACACAATAGTGTCCTTAAACTGCATAAAGGCAAGTGACAACATCACAGAATGAAGCAATAATGTATTGGAGCGGCTCACAATCAATCTTTAACATGTGTTATCCATTTGACTGCAGGTGTAAATCAGCATTTCAATGTCCAGTTGTGAATTTAAGGCTGCACAGTCGCGCATTCGAGTGGTAGAGCGTAGGAAAAGCCTAAGCGCATTGCTAAAGTAGGCTGAAGTTACTGCAAGGCAAGGAGAACAAATAGAGAAGTTCCACATCAATACACCAGCATTGGCACTATGATATATATTTCATGATAGAGTATTGCTAAATGACATTAAATATTTAGCGGGAGCTCAGTGTGGGCACAGCCATCGTTTCTTTGTGCTTGGCTGGCCCTGCTGCTGTACGTCCTGCCCGGTACGTGACAGCAGCATCGAGCTCCCCGACTGTACAGTGTGACATGAATTAACATTGCTCTGCTTTGAAGAGATGCAGCCCACATTTGCTCTGCTTTTACTTAGCTGTGCCACCTAATGGCCGTGCATTCAACTTCTTCTCCCTTTAATTTCCGTGTTCAGAAAAAATGAGAAAACTATCTGCTGCCATTAATTGTACTTGGAGCCCTTTGAAAAATAAGCACATCTTGTACTTTTTCAATAGAAACCAAAGACTGAAAGTTTTTGAACTATTTTTTCATCCCCTCTCATATTAATATGAAATCAATTCAACTTAAGACTTGGGAATTAACATTCCATTGAGCTGTGTCTAAGTGGTTCTTCCCCTTATTGTTATAATTTGGCTGCATGAAGTTTTCTACCAGCTCACTTGTGATGGCTGTTTCAGTACAATGGGGAAAAAAGAACATGGCATTTTGTTTTGTTTTTTATGGGAGTCTTGAACTGGCAAAATATAAAACTATTTTGAATGCTGTTCTTAAGAGAGCTGCAGCTTTTTTAATGATAGCCCAGTTGTGTGTTTTTTTTTGTCTCAGTTTCACTGAGAAAATTTAGAGCAAAATTAAAAGCTTCTGCTTATTCTCGTGCACAACTGCATGACAGAAACCACTGTGACACATGCACATGAAAAATACACACTAACTTTTCTTAACCAAAGAGGTAGTGGCCTGCCAAAAAAATGCATGTGCCAATAGAGCCGAGACCCTTTGCAAATTCTGCCATGCCAGTCCCATCATACTCTTTTCCAGAGAGCAAACTCTTGATCTGCAGGAAGGCTGGGGATACCAGGGTTAGGGGGCAGGATTGCCAGGGCAGGCAGGTGCAGCCAACCCTCTCCTCGCTTCCTGTGACAAACAAGGAGCCTGACAAATTATCAGTCTGTGTGAGCAGCAGTTCTGGAGAGATTGTTTTATTTTCTGCATTTACTAGTTGGTGTTTAGCAGCTACTTTGCATTTGAATTGTGTTACCTTTTATTTAGGAATACACAGGGATTGCCAAAGGAAAAATGGAAAATGTATCTTCCAGCCTCTTGCTGCATTGCACTAAGTTGCTCTTGTCCCTTTTGCACAGACTTAATGCAGTGAGCGATTTATTACTGCTGCGACAGCCCAAGACATCCTGCACGTGTTCTGTTTATTTTAAGTACATCTACTTGAGGGCTATGGTAAGAGCCTAGGCCCAGCTTTGCTGCATGCCTTTTAACAAATATTCTTTCTTACCCATTTTTCAGGTCTCGGGGCTGGAAGTCCAGCCATAAGACAGAAGATGACAACCTGGGCACACTGCCCTGAAGTGAACGTGGTGGCAGTGAGGGGTAAACTAACTTACCTGTAACTTCTTCACAGGATGAACGTTAAGAGCTTTTGAAGATTAAGCTACATATTTTTGGTTCATTCTATATGTGCTTTAACTAGAGGGATAATCAGCAGTGGAAGGAGAAGAGCAGATAAACAAATATACCAGTTGCCTCTGTTTCTACTGATGCGGGGCAACAACCCTGCAAGCTCTGAGTACTTTGTAAGGAGGGTAGGTTTTCCATTTTGTCAGGTAAAATTGTATCATCTGCTGTTAAAGCAATTTCATGAGCTCTACACATGCACATGGTCATGCTTGCTCCCAAAAGCTAACTAACTTCATCACTGCAAACAGATGCAGAAACTGAGTGAGTCAGTGTCCTGTATTCACTCCTGCAACTCCAAAAATACAAGATTTCAGTCCTGAAGTACATCGCCAAAGCAGGAATTTGACTAGTCTGTTCGCGTAGATGTGTTCACTCCGACAGTAATAGAAAGGAATCTCTGGAGCCTCTTCAAGCCGTTCTGCTGACAGGACTGAGCAGCTTCCTTTTGTGCTTGTTTAAAACTTATTCAAAAGCCATGGTCTAGATACATGTGCTCTTTTCTTAAATAAAGACTGACACATTCTTTTATACAGTTTTAGCTACTTAAGGCAGGAAGTGTCTGACTCCATAGGAAAGGGGAGGGAAGCAAACCAGCCATACTGCAAGCATGACAAAAAAGCGTTGCTAGCGCTGTGGTGAAATACATATTGAAATAACTACCAGTTCTCAGAGCAGGCCAGGGACCAGCCCGCCATTCACCGTCAAACCCTTGCTATTCAAAAGACAGAGTTGTCCCAATCAATCCCTTGATTTTTGCTCGCAAAAGTTCTGCTAGCAGCTACCAACTGGTGTGGAGTTGCCTTGAAGCCAGTGGGCTTCCTTGAAGCCACTTAGCCAGGCTAAGACCCTTCTGCTGCCAAGAGGTTGTGGGAAAGAGAAAGGACTCCTTCTGGTCGCACAAAGTGCTTGTGTTGGATTACATATCATACCAAACCTTTTGTCTCAACTGTAAAACATGGACAAACCCCATGACCTGAGAGAGCAACGAGCAAGAGCTCGGAGTTACCTGGAAGAAGGAAGCCAAGAGCCATGCTCTGGCGATGGAAAATGCAGCGTGCTAATAACTGCTATCCTAGCATGAATGGTAAATAAAAAGCACATTGGAGTAAAATATCCTACATTCCCAGCTAGCCCATCAAAGTGCTTAAGCGAATAATGAAACCCACGTGCTGCTCAGTTCCGCAGAAACACTGTCCTCTCTCCACAACATGGCTGCAATGAATTAGGCTGCTGCAAAATGTTGCAAAAAAGTTACCAAAAAAGTGTAGACAAAAGTGTAGATTAACCAAAAGGTGCTTTTTAAAAATATATTATTTATTTTCTTTTTGTGGCTAAGTTTGTATAAGACAGTAAAGTGCATGTGTCACCTTTTGCTATTACAAAATAAGCCTTTGCAATAGTGATTCAGCAATTTCAGCAGAGGGCAACATTGAGATTGAGAGAGACAAGATTCAGACAAGATTCTGACCTAGAGGTAAGAAAGACATGGAAATCAAATGTGGAGAAGAAGAGATGGAGGCAACTGGAGATACGGATCCCCGTGGCCACTAAATTCACGTTTAAAAAAAAAAAAAATCTATGGCCTTCAACCAGTACCAATCTACCTACTTTAAGTGCACACCAATTAGACCGAGTGCCAACATCTAGGATGCATCCGGCCTCTGATTCCAGGACAGCCCCAGGCAAAGATGCAAGTGCAGAGCCCACTGCTTCCCCAGGTGCCCAGGAGCTGCTCCCTCCCCAGCAGAGAGCAGCAAACGTGTCACGGGGTATGTGGTGGCTCTCGCTTTGTGCTGGGGCAGTTACGGGAAGCTGGTGCAGACAGTCTAATGCAAAGCAGAATTTGTTTTAAATGAATCGTACACACAGACTGTGTGCCCAGTTTTAGGTGGAAAAAAATATAGTATTAAAATTTGAGTGTCATTTCTTGCTTTCCCACTTCCCTGTCCCAGCTGACAGTGAAGCAGCTTCTAATGTGGTTCCTGCTGAGCTAGGAACCCTCTTCACACTCTTTTTTGCTCCTCCTGTGAACACTTCATACTGATCTTAAAAGACATGTATCTGATTATACTTGAAAAAATTTTAACTTCCAAGTGCAGTTTCATTAAGGCTCTTCCAAACGCATATAAAAGTAAGTTTTTTTCTTAATCAAAAAACAAAAAAGTTTTCTATGTCAATAGCCTCCTCATAGCTCCGGAGCAAGATGCTGACAGATCATAAAGTGAAAGAGAATACAGCAGGCTGACATCTTCCGCAAGCAAACTCCCACTCCCCAAGTAAGAATGACCCACATTATTTGTAAAATAGCATGTCTTTTTAAAACAAACAAAATCACAGACAATTCAAATAAAAATCATTTTGTGAAATGTTTCAGCATATCACATGAAAAACAATTTCCACCTCTGAAGCACAGGAAAACCCACTCTATAGCTAATTATCTGATCCAGCTTTTATGTAAGGAATAACATTGACTATTGAGCATAAAAGTCCCACAATCAAACTTTTAATTCGAAGCATTATTTATTTAAGACGAATTAATTGTCCCTTTCAAAGTGTGCAATGGAAAAGAAGCAGAAGGCACCCCAGTTCTTCCGTTCTGTGAACAAATTCATCCTGATATCTATAAGAAATTACCTTTGTGTTAGTTAGAAAAGAACATACTTTTCTGATTAAAATGTTTAAGCTAATAAAGCTTCATGGAAGCCTCGAAGAGGGCAGATAAGTCTTCTTCTGTCTGAGGACGTGGTGATAGTTTGGTCACTCTCTCCTGCAAGATTAAAGAAAAAGAGGATTACAGAAGGCTGCCAATAAAATGAATCAAACAGTAGGTAACTGTGTAGCTAAACTACATGGCTTTGTACTAATGTCCTTGACAGAAAACAGTAAGGTTTGTAAAGCAGTAATCAAGTAATTGAAGTATTAAACTTGAAGCATCAACAAATGCACAGTAGTTTGGAGCATTTAGTAGTTTAAATTGCTTATAATTAAACACACAGAATGGACAAAAGGCAGTTAGGTTGCAAAGTCAAGTAGTTTATAGATGCCTCTCGTCAATCACAGGTGTCAGTACCCTGGCCTGCAGTATTCTGGAAGACAGTCCATCTTCCAATTGACTTGCCAGCAATGGAACTAGGAGTTTTATTTTTAGGCATGAACATTTTCAAAACAAAACAGGAGACGTGTAAAATAAAAACAGTGCCTGTTACATGAGACTCTGGAGACTCAGCAGGGGAAGGTAGTGAAACTGTGTAATAAATAGCTTGTCCCTTTGGAATCAAAACAGAGGACCGCTGAGGTTGGTCTGCAGTCACACTGTGAGATTCAGCTGGTCATGAGTTGCTTAAGTCCCTCTGGCTGAAGGGAAGCTCAGACCTGTGCTTCACTGCCCAGCACAGCAGCACAGCTCCCAAGGCAGGGCCGCATGCAGGGGACACGATGCGCTCCTGGGGCTTCTACCATTGTAACCATCACTGACCTTAGCACGTGCTCAAAGACTAGGAGGTGTTAAGGATGCCCACAAGAACAGAGGCCGCGGCCACTCTGCTTCCCTCGGAACCCACGCGGCTCTCAGCTGTGGAGCAGCTGGATGTGGTCCCAGAGCAAGACAGAGCCCATCACAGTGTCAAACGCTGGCCTGGCATGGAGAGGGAGCCAGCTGGGAGCTGATCCCTGGCCACGAGCACAATCAGCGTGAGCTAGGAGCAGTCTAAGTGCTTCGTAAACCCAACTCTACCTATTTGCTGCTGCAGCTGCAAGCATTAAATGACATTTCCCTCATCCCTGATCAGCAAAGCTCTAGCCAAAGAAAAGGTTAAGATGCTTCTGGGCAGACTGGAAATCAAGTGGAAAATTCAGAGAGCACTGCAGCAAAAGCATGTGTCTGACGTGCTATTTTTCCCCCAAAATCCCAGGACTCAATATAACAACTCAGTGCTCAAGAACTCAGTATCAGCCTTATATTAGGACTCTTTGGGCCAAATTAGTGCTTTGTGCCTCTGTGCCCAGTGTTACTTGTGAAGTCCCACAGGCTGATGAGAGACACGATCCCCGGGCAGACTGCAGCGTGTCCAAGCTATTGAGGGCCCGCGCTGGCAAACACGAGCTCTTTCGGCTGCAGGCACCGGCGCCTGCTCTGCCCCAAGGCTGCTGCTGCTCAGCAGGCAGGAGCTCGGCTCCAGCGCAGCTCCGCGGACGCTGGTGGAGCAGGAACGAGCAGCTCGGTGTTCACCATCTCGGTGTTCACCGGGGTTCAGCATCATCGCAGCTGCCCTGGGGACGGCAGCAGAGCGAGCAGAGGGGCAAGGGAAGGCGCCTCTGTGCTCGCTCTTGTCTGCTCCTCCTTGTGACCCCCAAGCAGACACAGGGCCAGGCAGCTCGGGCCCTGGGACAGCAGCATCTCTGGCAGACTGCCCGCTCTGCTGCAAGCTGAACGGGCTTCAAGAGATTCGCTTAGGAAGGAAAATAAAACCCTATTTTAACTCAGAGGAAAAATATGTGTCCCGACAGAGTTCCAGCCTCAAATTCTGGAAATTAGAAGAGATTATTTTTGTTTTCCTGCAGCCCGCATTTCACACTGTGAAATATGTTCTGCAGATTTATTAGCGGTATCAGTCTGTGCTGCCAACATGAATGGGTCAGTGCTGTATTCCAAAGAAAACCTACTGCAAAATGAAAAGAAAAAACTATCAAAGACTGAACTGTATGGAATACCTCTGAGGGTAATGGACCATCAAGAAGCACATTTTCATTATGCTATATACTTCATTTACAAAAATAAGGCTTGAAAAAACTATTATCTCATTTTACACAGTATAATTAATCAGGGATGCAATAGGAGAACAGTAAATGAATTAAAAGTCAATTTGAGCTAAGCTAACAAACAGAAACCAGCTACAACATCTTTTGATGAAGAATTAAAAAGAATACTATACAAAACATACCTTCAATGAGATTTTGTGCTTGTAAAAATCCTAAAATAATTGCTTTAAAAGAACATACTACCAAGCCTCCAAAGTGCCCTGTAATAACTTACATGCAAAAATTAATAGATGAACTCTCAGGGACCTTATGTTTCTTTGGTACTTTGTCACTGATCTATTGTACAGGAATATTAATATTACCCCTGTAAAAGTTGCTCTGAGATTTCTCCACATGAAGAACTAGACATGATAACAGGTATTGTTGTAAAAAAAAACAAAAACAAAAACAAAAAATCTTTCATCTACAAAATTTTCTCTGNTGATAACAGGTATTGTTGTAAAAAAAAACAAAAACAAAAATTCTTTCATCTACAAAATTTTCTCTTTAGCACTTATTTCCTTTGAAATTGGTGGTAATAAATCCCTAGCAGACAGAACAGTCCATAGCTTATGAATTGAAGCGTCTTTTTACAAGGGAGATATTGGATTTTCCTTTCAATGTGATGTGTTCCTTTTTTGCAGTGTCTTTGTGAGTAATGAAACAATAAAGAGTATTACATGTTTAATCTGTATCATCCCAGGGGACCTTATTTCAAATTCTGATGGGGGTCAATGGAACAAAAAAGCCATCTGGAAAGAAAAGTGTGACTTTTCAATAAGGAGAAGTCTAATGCAAAGGGAGCTTGATCATTCTTACCAGCTCGCATTCAGTATTAAGGTTTAACTATAACCCATCCTGAATGAGTAAGTAACAGAGGCAGTAAAGATAACTGTCTCTTCTATCAAATTCAAAGTTATATGAAAAAATCCTATTTTCAAAAATTCAAAGTTTTAAAAAAATTGCCATTTTTTCTGAATCCATGTGAAAAGCAGGCTGCAGCATGCACTCCATTTCACTGAAAGAAAACCTAAACTGTGCAAAGGGAAAAAAAAATTGCCTAGCCATCATGTTCTTCATTTGCATTGTTTTCATGTAGGGCTAGAAATGGCATTTGCTTGAAAAGAGACACTCTTGTTTATTAAAAATCTGCCCTTCTTGAAAAGAGAAGCGGCTTTGCGTTTTGCCTTACCTGAGGCAGAGTGCCTTTGACTAAGGCAGGGATGTCTGCTTTAGAGTAACCAACTGCGGCTAAGCCATCATCAACATCCAGATCAAACAGGAATTTCCGGAGCGTGTCTGCCAAAATCAACCCTGCATCTTTGATTCTGGCAGTGCGGATGTCAGCTCCTAAAATAAGACATAATGCCTTGACTGTAGGGCGGAGGCAGGGGAGGAAGCCTGCTCTGGACTTAATTTAATCATAATATCAGCTGAATACATATCCATACATAACAGTTACCACTCTAAAAGCAACGAGGATTAAAAAGAGGCATCAGTCTTTATTTTACAGTTGGAATAATTTGTAAAAGGTGGAATAGGACAAGGTCAGGAAAGGCAAGTAGCTGCTGCCAGAAGGACAAACTGCCACGTGAAGTTAACTTCTTCTCTCTGCGCTTACATGGAGAAGAAGCACTTTTCAGTCTGACTAACTGCTGGGAGGAAAGGAGCTGGCACATGAACGTCAGCGGCATTTATTTATATGGACAGAGTGCCAAATGCAAACTTGTTTTTAGGCCTTGACTTTGCTGACATCTAGAGGACATGAAAACCAGTGATCGGACAATTTTCTATTTTTGTTTCTCCCTCTTCTGTTCAGAGGACAAGGGGATGTAGGCCAAGGGAGAAAAAGGCAGCAGGACAGGGTTAGAGGGGGTAAGTAAATCCTGAAATTAGTGCTGGTGTAGGATAGCATAGGACTGAGGAGAAAGAATAGATATCTTGAAAACATCTACCAAACAGCAATTAAAGCAAGCAATATATAATGAAAGTTTATCAATGTTTCTTACAGAATAGCTTGCTCCTCTTTTATAAAGAATTAAAAAAAAAGTAGAAATAGAAGGCATAACTTCCTCTGTACTGTTTCTTTCCAAAGCAAGCTGAGCCAAATTTGTTCTCTGCATAACGTCAGTGATGTTACCCCAGAACCACGCCGGCTGCAAATGCCATTCTGAGAGATGACTAAGAGCACAACCCAGCTACAGGAAAAGTATTTCCTGTGGTCCTCGGGCCAGAAATTTGGGTAGTAAGAGTGGCAATTCTCTGTGGCAGAGAGTCTGGGAAAAACTGATAAATAACTCACTAAGGAGTACAGTATGAAATCTCATTCTATTGGGATTATGCCATGCAGTCTAAGTTTATCCCAGGTTTTGCTGTGAAGTACTTGGAATATGAAGGCAATCCAGTAACTTCAGGCAGGAAAACAAAAAGGGAAAGGGAGGCAGGGAAGAGGGATAGTGAAGATGAAGGGCAGTCCTGAAACATTGCCTCAGCTGCAGTACTTTGCTTTTTGTTCACCCTAAAGACTACACTGATCTTTGACAGCACTTCCAAAATGTCTGGTCACACACACACACCTTTTTCAACTGTTCAAGAATCCACCAAAGGAGATACTAAGTTTGTTCTAGCTGTACTTAAATTCACAGCCATACATACACACAACAGAGCTGTTTATTAATCTGCGCCATGTCAGAAAATACCTTCTTAGTCATGGCATTTGGCAGCATGACAGACTTGAACTAGCTACTGTAGTCAGCTGGACTCTGCACTGAAATCAAAAGTAAACACCTCAAGTGGGAGCTAACAAATTCACTTCCACAGGACATGTTTCCAGATGAATCCTTTTATAGCAAGAAAGACAGTAACATAAATGAAATTTCTATTGAGTAAATTAAATGAAGCTTTCTGATAGAGTTGTCTCACAGCAGTTCACACAGTAAAACCTGGAGGAACTGCTGTTTAAATACTTTAAATCAAGAAGCTAGAGTTCAAATTCTCCAGATATGTTTGTCTGGCCGGTTATCCAGCATTTTCTTAGTCCACTTTATTTGAACTGAATTTGAATTATTACTGTAGGAACACAGAAATTTCCTAGCTTAGTATATGATTCCATCTAGGTTTGTGGTCTGTCTTTGACCATATGCAGAACTGCATCCTTTGGAAGAAAACTGATCAAATTTCATAACCAATAATTACAATATAATTTTTTTTTTCTGAAACATATATTTTTTTCTGATAACACTGTTTTAAATCATCTTTAATATGACAGTGGCACTTTCATTGCCCATTCAGAAGTCCACTCTTGAAACCTGTGTCAGTCCACACCCTCCCTCAACACAGGTGGTTACAATCCCAACACCTCCAGGCCTGCAGCCGAAGGGCTGGGAGCCGTGGGGATTACGTGCCTCAGGAAAAGAGCATGATCAATCTAGAACATTACTAGTCCAAATTCTCTGCAACAGCAAGGAGATTGTTAGGCAAAATGCTTCATTTTAGCTAACAACAGACACACACCCTTTCAAGTGTTCCGTGGTATCTGCTCTAAAGTAACTCCTATCCATAAAGCACCAAGAGAGATGTCATTCTCTCCTGATTTATACGATAGCTTCACAATACAGTTAATTCCAACTGGAAAGTTGGAGCAGCAGATTTCTCAAGCTCACATCTTTAAGCACATGTCATCATGTCGTATCACAAGATAGCCTTAGATATCACACCTCCATTTGCACTCTGTGTACGTAGCTTAATCAGACTCCAGAACCAGTATGTGTTTTCAAAATTAAACCCCCTGCAGAAATGATTACAACTGTTTGCACACAGTCCCTTTCTCCCCAAAGGACAATTTGGGAAGACCTCGATTTCCCTTATGAAGTCGTGGCAACAGAGATTCCTACCTAGTATCTCTGCAGCTTCCAAGTGCCGCTCAGGATTGATCTGTGCTGTGAAGGCAAACACTGCTGGGGATGTCAGCACCACAGAAAGGCCATGTGGCTTGGGAAGAGAAAAGCACCAACAAACATTAGCAGGAGAGCTACTTACCACCTAACCAATGTGTCTTCATGCTTATTCCTGTGACATAATGTAGAACTAAAGTGTATGGNTGTGGCTTGGGAAGAGAAAAGCACCAACACACATTAGCAGGAGAGCTACTTACCACCTAACCAATGCTTCATGCTTATTCATGTGACATAATGTAGAACTAGAGTGTATGGTATGAAAACAAAGATAAACCGAGTTTTACCACTAAAGAGTGATCCACATTATAATCCTTTGCTTTATAAGTTTTCACCAAACCAGAAATAGGGTAAGACATTCCATGGCTGGAACAGAGAGGAGAGAGAAAGTGGTTAGGGCAAATCTGGAGCTGATCAACAAGACTTGTGCTCAAGCCCTTGTGCTGCCAGTCTTTTGTGTGCACCTCTCTCACGCACAGATACTCAAGTGAATTTAGATACAGATATGATGTGGATATCCTTTACCTTCTGCACCTCAGGATCTACCTGTAGAAACAGAAAAAACAAGCACCTCCTTGCTTTGCAAAGGTGAAGTTATTCTAGTCCAAAAAGGCTGTGAAAGATGCTCAGATAGTGCAGTAATGTGCATAGGCTATGAGAAGTACCAGCTGCATCCCTGCCTGATCCCATCAAGTGAAAAGAACAGCAGTCTGGGAGTGTAATTAGAGTGGATTTGCTCAAGGAAAAGGAACCACTCTGAGGAGATTTGCTGCCAATAACTTTTCACATAATTCAGGCTTATGATTTGCTTCTCTGAGATTTTCACATACACAAAACTCAACTTCCATAAAATATTAATTACAGCTCATTTTAGGTTGCTAAATGTCTACCCTACAGAGAAACACTGTCAATTGCTTCAGTTCAGGAAGGGCACAAGAGTCACTCTGAACGGTGTGACTGCACAGCAGCTGACAGGATGCAACTATTCTACAGCCAGTGATTTTTTTCCTATTTTTTTTTCTTTTTACAATTAAGGAAGGAAAAGTAGGCCGATTTATTTTTTAAGGATTGGTTTTGAGTCATAGCAAGCCAGAATGTAGTATCCTCATACTGGAAATTATCCTAGAATAAGGCGTCTGTGATAATGTGCATTAGGAACCAGGCTACGATATCATGCGTTCAGGGAAACAAACTCCAGAGGGAGGGTGACAAGGGAAGGGGTTAAGGTTTTTCTGTACTCACCAGAGATGAACACCAGCATTGCCAAAGCCAATCCCAGCAAAAGCACTTGCTAGGTGCATGTTAGCTCTTGCCTCACGGTCCTCGGGGTTTCTGATGGCTCTGTGCACCGTGGAGACAATGCTACAGGTTAACTCACACACGGACCGGCAGCTCAGGATGGGGAGAAAGGGCTTGTTTATCAACAGTAATAGAGAAATCTTCAGAGCAAATTGAGAAAAAGATGCTAGCAATAAGATCAACTGTTGCTTCAGTGACACTTCAAAGAGATCCTGCGTCCACCGACCTAGTTTACTGAAGGGCGGATTTCCTCTCAGTTTTGCAAAAATTGATTAAGCAGCATGAAACGAGGCATATGCACCACTGGTTTAAAAAGCTCTTCTACAGAACTTGGGTAAACCCATGTAAAGGTCTGAGCTGTTTTCATCACCTCATTAGATGCCGGTCTGAACTGCAACTTCTGTGAATGAAGGAGGAAGGGTTCCCTGCCTGCCTACACACCAGCAGTTTGGTATTATTTGACAACATGGAAAAGAGTCTAATGAATGTATTTCAGCCCATAGGAACAATAAACTACTTTGAATTTTAATTTAATTTAGAAATGCTGAGCATTAATAGATATTCATACAATATATGAAAGCTACCTATGGGCCTTTACTGGTAAGGATCAAATCTAGTTCCCAACTAAGTCAAAACTAATCTAAATGTAAGGCTTCTGGGTTATGAACTCATTTTCAATAAGCATATAATTTTAGCATGTAATTTTACATATTCACAAGTGAATGTGGTCATTTTTTTGATGGACTTATCTACAATTTGCATATCTCCATTTACCCTGCAAGTCAGGGAAGTGACACCAGCTGCATTTAGTTCAGTTTATCACATTTTTACCATTATAGAAAGAGGATTTTTGGAAGGTATAAGTCTGCTGCTCCCATATTAACTGAGCAACTCAAAATGCTTTAACTGAGGGCTTCTGAAATAGATCCTCAGCGGCATTAAAAAGCTACCTCAGCAACACTGTAAACCTAAGCCTACTTCCAATTTTATTTGACATATTTTTTTGGCTTTATTCAAGAGAAATCTGAGGTATGCAATGAAGTTTTAATACAAAAACTTGCTTTTTAGAGTCTACATTTCAAGTTCTAAGCATTTCTCTCAGAGTGCTGAAGACTGACTGTCCTGAGAGGAGGAATGGCTGCTAGGCATGTTACCTTTTCAAATATTTAGCTACGATGCGCAGAGCATGGAGAGCCCAGACGTCACTGATGGGGTTGCTGCCTTGGTAGGCTGGTCGGTTGATGGGATTTGAAGGGCAGGGGCTACGCATCTTGTAAGGCAGAGCAGTGTATGACTCCAGAGCATGACTAAAAGAAAGATTAAAAATGAATCAAGTGGAAGAACACCACTTTACTGCCCTGCTGTGCTTTGAATCCAGGTTCCTCTTACTTTTCATGCTAAAATTAAAAGCGTAATTCCATAGAGAATAGAGACGCGGGAGAAAGCTGGGTGCCCACCTGCAGGATGCCTAGCTTTCCAACAAACCCACAGCCCAAACAGGTTCACAATCCACCCTCTCAGGTCACTCCCCAAGCTAGATAGAGAAACTGGCATCTTGGTTTGTAATGCTCTTCACTCCAGAGTGCTGTCAATGTGCAGTGGGTGCTTTTCCTTTCTGTAGGATGGAAACCTCAAAAGGCTCTGGCAGTGTAAGCACAGAGTCACTTTTCTTTCAAACATATTGACCCCTAAAAATCTGCTATGTGATACTTAAGCTAAGTAAAATTTGAAGTGCCACATGCTTGTAACTCTGGCTACCATAAAGCACAGCATTGCCTACATGGCTACATTCATATGTACAAAAGTGCACACCATTCGTAAGTGCCAAACAGACAAAGCATTTGAATTTAGAGACAAATGCTAAATTCCATCACAGGATTAGAGTCTGGGGCAAGTTTCGCTGCTAATATCTTACTTTAATATATACAACATACAAAAGCAAAGTGAGCTCTGACCCTGAGAACAGAAATTTCTGTGCATTTTGTGCAGTTAAAATATGAAGTTTAAAGCAGAAGAAAATTTTATGACAAGTGAAAATCATATGAGAGAGGTTCTGAAAGTTCTTGAAACTGGACTAAAACTTGCCAGTTCCACCACAAGGTTTTGTTGACACATTACTGCTTTTACTAGAAAATCCTTTATTCCCTGCTCTGTCACACATGCTAAATGTTGTCACAGTTTAGTCATTAATCCCCTACTTAATTGCTGAAGAACCGACAACGAGACTCTTTCCCAACACACAAAATTCTAGAAGCAAATGGTTTGTCCTGTGCACTGCACAAACATTAACATCTCTGAATGATTTGCTTTGTAGGGGTTAGGTAGTATAATTAAGTAAGAGGAAGGTATAACTGAGATCACCTTAAAAGGAGCAGCGAGAGAGAAGAAAGGTCATTTTTCTACAACCATTGCAGCAAAAATATAAAACTGTACTGAAGCCAAATGGCAGCCTACACAACACACTCACCAAAGCACATCAAAGCCAGTGTTGGCCACTACTCGCTCTGGCATGGACAAGGTGTGTAAAGGATCAATGATGCCCAACGTGGGCTTGATGGCTCTTGAAGCAATGCCTGCAATGTGCAAGTGAGACAAACAAGTTAAGGAAGAGTTACATTAGAACAGGACAAAACAGCATAACTCTCAATATGGAAAAATAATGAAGGGAAAATGATTTGAAACTATGAAAATAAAAGCAGTGGAAAGGCAGAGAAGGAGGAGTAAGGAATATCTAAGTGTCTAGAACTGAGTGTCAGTCTCTCCAAGTCTCGTGGTAAGAGAGTGGTGTGATTTGGCCCTGCCGCCTGGAGGGAATCATACCAGGCAATGTCTCTCTGTAATCCTCCCTGAGCAGCCTGTGTTTCCAAAACTTCAGTGCTAAATGGTATCTGCAACATGGGGATTGTTTCCAGAATTAATTGCTATTGGTAATTGCACCTGTAATAACTGCACCTTCATGTTGCAGGGACATGCAACATAGGGACATATGGGACAGCTTTGAGAGAGAGACTGATACAGTTGAGAGGGAGAGGAAGAAAATGACTAACTAACAATATACAGAGTGGAAAACTCAAAGGCACTGTCAGAAGTCCTTGCTGAACACATTTGTCTCAAATTTTGTAGACTACATGGCACATAAAACCCACACGACATTAAGAAGTGAAACCTCAAAATAGCTATGAAGCTTAAGATGACATTTTAGGCTTAATCCTTATTTTCCAGGGATGGAAAGGTCAAAGGAAGACAGTGTCCCTCACTTGCCCAGAATCTCAGGCCTGAGGTTTCAAAAGTCAGGAAAGGGAACATTTGGTTGCAATTATACAACAAAGAAACATAAGTCTGAAAAACATAAAGGAAAATATAGAGGAAATAAGGAACAGTTGGTCGACCCTGAAAGAAAGTAGAAATTTCCTTTCCAATTAACATTTTCTGCCATTTAAAGACTTGAAAGATTTCAGTTTCCTGTTTTTCCTTCAAACTATAATACACTATATTACACAAGTATTTCATCATGTCAATATGCTTTAAATTTAACTCAAGGAAGAAACCTTAAAGTTCTTCAAATTTGTCGGTAGTAACTGAATTGAATGAAATGACACCTGCAATGGGATGTGGCATCCCTTTCTTTCAAGGTAGGGAAATAATGAAGACATTGGAAAATCTTGTCTTAAATAGCAGGCAGAAAATCTCACCAGTTTTCACTTTTAGTTCTTTGAAGTCAAAAATGGCAACACCAGTAGTTTCACTTCCAGTTCCGGCTGTTGTCGGAACTTAAAAAGAAGAGTGGAGATGATAAGAAATAATAAGCAATACATAATTGGAATATACATAATATGCAATAATGCATAACAATAAATAAATACAATTACAATAATAAGGCAATCAAAAAATAAAGGATCTAGGAAATCTCTGAGGTATCCTTGAAGCCAATTACTAGATCTAATTACTAGATCTGAAGCCAAAAGGTCAAAGCAAAGCTGTCAGCATTAATCTCTTTTCCCAGTAAAAGAAGCCAAGCTCAGTTAGACTGCTGACAAATTGGTGATCTTCCTTCCATTGAAATTGTTGCTGAATACAGCTGGAGAAAAAATAAACTCAAAGGAAGGTGTAAAGGTCATGGCAAACTGATCTCAGCAGAACTATGACCTCCAGGAAGCGTGGAAGGACTCCCTTTCTCCTAGCCACCCCTTTACCTGCAATGAGTGGCTTAAGGGGCACTGTGACAGGCTGCCCTTTCCCAATAGGAGCGTTGACAAAGTCCAAGAAGTCGGACATGGGACTGGATGCGTAGAGGTTGGCAGCTTTGCAGGTGTCCATTACGGACCCGCCTCCCACGGCAACGTAGGCGTCAAACTCTCCCTTTTTAGCAAACGCGATGGCATCCAGGAAACTTGGAAAGCAAGACGGGGTTTCCAGTCAGTCAGGAGAAAAGTCATGGGAAAAAAAATAAAAGTATAAATATTAAGACCAGTGTATTGGTGACAAACACAGGAGTGTTCAAAGAGGCATTCAAGATGCTCCAAGAGCCCGGGCACTACTTGGAGAAAGGGAGCCAGAGGTACCTGTGGTCCGTTGGCTCCACCCGGACGCTGTCATACATCTCAAAGTTTATCCCATATTTTGCCAAGGAATTCAATACTGCTTTTACTGGTGGAAGTTGGGAAAGGTTTCGGTCTGTCATCAGACAAACTCTTCTAGCACCCAGATTCTGCAGGTCCTATAACAGCAAGGAAATTAAAAAATAGGCCCACTGGCATAAAACTGTAACAAAGACTATTTAAATATTAATATAACTCAACTAAATATTTTGATTAAAATACTAAAAATTTGGTTAGTGTAAGATTTTTGAAACAATATAAGTTAAGAGAGTTTGCATAGATACCGGATATAGAAAACAGCATAATTTATAGAGTTGTCAAATGTTTATAGTTGACGTCATATGCATATAATAGAAGAAAGCTAATAACATGGATGTCCAGCAAGTGAAGTGGAACCATTAAACACCGCATTAAAATGAAAAATATCTTTTAAAAAGATTTGTTTTCCAAAATTTCTCTGATATAAAAAGACAAATAATACTTTCATCTTAACCTTTGCTAAATTAATTTTCACAATTAACAGTTCAACAAAACATGTAACTCTGAATGATCCTGTCTTGTAAAGATAGAAGTTCTGACCAACTTTTCTTTTATTGTCTGACTGTTAATTTTGCTCTACAAATATCTGATGAAAAGGAGAGTTGTTAATGCCATAAATATCAAGTAGAGAGAATAAAAAAAAAAAGGGGGGCGCCATAATAAAGGTGAATTAGAGCAATGTTCCCCGGGTGAATCATCCCATGCTGCTCAAGGAGGGGAAAACAAAAATTCTGCAATTTCACTGCGCAACCCTGAGCTCAGCTCATACCCATCAGCAAGGCTCTGATTCACTTTAATGAGTGCTGGAAGAGATGAAAGTGATCTTGAGGAAATTCTGGTGAGTCACCAGAACTCACAGGTTTTTGAATTAAAAAAAAAAAGAAAATCTGTCAGAGAAAAATATTCCTGAATAATCCTAGCAAATCACCAAAGATCTAATTCTCCATTAAGCTGTATTTCATGTAGTTACTTACACTGCAGCAATATTGATGTAGAATGCTACTATTCCTACAGTATTTTCCAACCTTTTTACACAGGTATGTATTACAACAAATACCACAAATCAGCAGAGATTCAGACACACAATATAAATGCCAGCAGTCCTTTAGAAAGGACAGATTTCTACTGTTGGAACTCACCATGCCAATTTCTTTAGTAACCCCTTCTCCATATCGGATGTTTGAAATGGCCATCTACAAAATAAAGAATATATTTTTCTGGAAAAATGGAGAAATTGTATCATTTCCCAAGTATCCAGGACGAAATATAAATAAATATTATTAAATATATTTAACTATGTGGAATAAATATTTATTAATGGAAATACTTCTTAAATGTCATATTTGGAAGCATATATACTGCTACATTTAAATAAAATATATTTTATTAAATCTACCTCAAATGCATAGTCTGTGTTTCCCAGGGTAGCTTGTTCAGGAACTGGAAAGGAAATGAAACAATAAAGTTAGAGAAGAAAAGGTAGATTAAATTTGTACTAATACTAAAGTTAAGTGATTTCTATGCTTTTAAAACCAGCAATACATTTGCCTGGTCTGTCTTGGCTTGTCCGGAAGACATTTATCAAGTTTGTCCCTTGTTATTTGTTAGTTCAAATGATCTAAATACTTAGCTTGTTTCATATAATTCAGTAAAAGATTTTTTTTTCCATTCTGCAAGAACTAAATCTTTACTGTATAAGTTGAATAAGTTACCAGGATGTCTGAATGGTAATTTTTTCAGTCTGGAAAAATCAGAACAGTACATAATAAATATATAAATATATAATTGTATAAATAGTATAGCACATTTACAGGATTCTAGATTTAGAGGTATTACAAATGAGCTACATGATATTCTTCAGAACAATCTTCACATAAGCTCATGAGACATATGCACACCTGTATAGAAAATGTCTTTTGTGCATGGAAGAATAATTCGGGGGGATAGTTGCACTTACTTCATGCTGAACTAGCACTGAACTTGCAGGCAGAACGGACTTACTTGCTTGAAAATTAGGAAATTGAATGCAATGTTAATAACACGTAGAGCTTTGAATACAAATTGGTGTCATTATCAACTTCATTTAGCGGAAGAGAGAAAATATTTATAAGGGTAGTGTTGGGACAGCTCTGTCTTTTGTTTGCTGTGTCATTCTTGCATGAAGCTTCACAAAGCTCTGCACTTCTGCATATCCTCATTTTGCCACAAAGTGAAACAAATTGCATCAACCGAAGCAGCCCGTTCTTCTCCAAGAAAAGCTCAGATGAGGCAGTCTGCTCGTCTTGCTGAAGACATGCCTTCTGTCTGCTATATTAATTGAAAAAAAAAAGTGTGATTTGGGTTCAGACCCCAAGAGGGAAGCCAGGATAATGAGCCTGCAGATCCTCTGGGGTGCACTGAAGCACTGACCCACAACAGTAGCAGAGAGATGTATTAAAAGCCTTTATGTGCCTTCTATTCAAGTGCAGGCCAGCTGCTATGAGCTCTTTCAGTGCCATCTCCTGTCAGGCTGTACATGTTTGACCTCTCCTGGAGCCCGAGTCTGCTATACACTCAGTCATTAATTTGACAGGCTAAGAACATGTCAAAGCCATTTACCCTCTTGCTCTCTGACGGCAGAGTGGGTGCTCTGCTGCTTTCTTCTTGGGCCAAACTTTCAAGAAGAATTTTTCTGAGTTCTAAAATTATGTTATTTCCTCGAATACTGCCACATGACACAACGAACAACTTTCTGCTAGAGGTCTGCTTAGTCAGTTGCTACTTTTGAGAGACTTAAGGAACTACTATTACCTTCCTACATAATTGCATGCTTGATTTCTGCTCTAGGGGATCCTTAGCACAGACTTTCCTTTACAAAGGGCTTAGTTTGAGCTGATTGAGTATGTTGTCACGCAGAGACATGGAAGAACTAGATTCTGTTTTCAGTTCTACTATTGTCTTGCTATCTTGGGCATAATAAATACCTGAACATACATTAGCTTTTGCATATGCTAAATTGTGATCATCAGTCTTTAAAAACCTCTCAAAAAATGTCTTGAGCGAAACATATGAAACCAAGACACCCAGAATCACTTCTTTCTGAAAATATATATTAAGAACTTAAGTATTAAGAAATGAAATTTATAAGGTGTACTAAAAGATTAAGAACATCTGGAGTCTGACTTAGCACAGCAGGAGCTATTCCCATAGAGTCCCTCTATAACCTATGCATAAAGAAATCCCCCCAGGGAGCAGCACGGTCAGTGGGTGCAAACCTTCTGCTCCTGCTCCACGATGCAGCCACACACCTCTGGCTGACTGCGTAAAAGCCTGTGGAGATTACACTGCTCAAGCTAAAGTAAGCCCTTGTGGGTATCTGCTCTTTACTGGTGCCACTTTCTGTGTCTTTCCTAATGTATGAGATGCACATGTTTCTCCTTTGGGAGCACATTCATGGTTACATCAGCAGTATCAGCTCATCAGACTTCTGGCTAAGTTGCCTTCACAGCAGCCAAGGCTGGAAGGAGGGGTGAACTAGGGGCAACTTACATGAAAATGCGGAATCTCTCCCTATTACTATTGCATAATCGGAAATTATCAGACTGCTTACCTTATTCTTTAAAGCTTTTCTTTTCTGCATATTATGTGTCCCCTCTACCTAGGCTATAAACCTGGGAACGAGGTTGTGGTCTTACACATAATTATTTCAGAGACACAAATTAAATCTTACCCTGGGAGTAAGTGTGACTGTGGCTTGGGCACCGACATCTAATTAAAAGAAAAACAAAAATCATGGGGTTAAAGCAAACTTGCAAAAACAAACAAACGAAAGAATATGAGAAATTAGTCTGTGTAAAAAGAAGTCTCCTTCTTCCTGTGCTCATTTACCGTCTTTTACCTTAAAAGTTTTGACAATGGCGACTGCCACCTAGTGTTCAACGCCCAGACTCCTTGTCCTTCACTTACGCTGAGCAGGGTTTTGGGGGCCGCTCAGCAGCCGCAGCCCCGCTCAGCAGGCGCAGGGCGCCCGCACACGCCGGCGGGCGGCCACACGCACGGGCGCAGGATCCGCATCCCACAGCCCGAGCGGGTGCCCGGCAGAGTGGGGAAGGGCTGCAGGAGGTGACGCGAGGGGCCCATGGCGCCGCCGGACCCACAGCACCTTAATGACCTTGGGCGACGCCGCTGCGGCTCCTACAGCGCAGGCAGCGGTGCACAGCAACAGGGCACACGGATGGCAAGAGGTGCCGGTGACGCAGTGGGAAAGTTACAGATCCGCCACAGGGCAAAGAGACGGGACAGCAGCAGCATTAGGAACATATCATGGTTATTAACGTGGTACAGGGCCGGGCAGGCCTGCAAGAAAGGCCATGCCCAAAGGCCCGGTGCGGGGATGGCCGCAGCGCCCGGCACAACTTGCAGGGACTTGCGCGGCCCCTTGCGGAGCAGGGCGAGCGCGCCAGGCCCTGCTCCCGCCCGCAGCTCCCTGCGCCGTCCCGTCCGCGCGGGCGCTCCGTGACTCACGCATGGCGCTGCAGCCGCCGCACCGGGCAGGCCTGCAAGAAAGGCCATGCCCAAAGGCCCGGTGCGGGGATGGCCGCAGCGCCCGGCACAACTTGCAGGGACTTGCGCGGCCCCTTGCGGAGCAGGGCGAGCGCGCCAGGCCCTGCTCCCGCCCGCAGCTCCCTGCGCCGTCCCGTCCGCGCGGGCGCTCCGTGACTCACGCATGGCGCTGCAGGCGCCGCAGCAGCTGCGGCGCCCGCTCGCGCCCCGCCGCCATCGCCAGCAACACCGGGGGCTGCCGGGAACGGGGCGCCCTCCGTGCCGGCCCTCCTGCCGCGCCGCGGTTGCCTCGCGGGGCAGCCCGGAGGAGGAAGCGCCGCCCGAGCGCAGGTCGCTGGCCCGCAGCGAGGGGACGGCAGCCGAAAGCTGCTCGTGAGCCAGGCCGACGGGGGCTCCCGAAATGAGAGCTCGGCCTGCAAAATCCGACGCCTGCTCAGAGAGGAGCAACGCTGGGTCAGGTGCGCTGTAAAATCGTGTGGAACACCCTGAGCAAGCCGGAGAGTCCATTAAAACTAACTGCTTAGCAGCTCCCTCCGTGCCCCAGTCCCAAACACAGCTCGGCTCCCAACGCTGACAAGGTGAACTTGATCATCATACAGCTTGTGGTATCAATTTAAAAAGCTTCACCTCTTCAGCTTTTGAGGTCTGAAATTACGTTAAGAATTTCAGAACCCGGGAGTACCCATGAAGCAGGTTATATCTGTCCCCACCAATTATATAATCACTCCTAAAAATCCACAAACTACCAGCATTTCTAAAGACAAGTTCTTAGCTTTGGGAAGGTCACCAGTAAAATCTGGGTCAGCAATATGAGATACTTCTCTGCAAAAATATAAGCAGTGTTTCCTAGTTGAGCAGGTAACAAGACATGTCCTATGGAAACATTAGGAAAACTGGAAACTATTTCAGAACAACTTAACTTTCGCATTTCCAAGCAGTGCTTGCCTCTGCTGCTGTGGTGCTTTCAGGATCACTTCCACATAGCCACTTCTGCAGTGGCCAGGCAGAAGTAGCCAACAGTGGTAGCAACTACTCAACACAGAGGCAAGAAATAGTTAGAAGACTAAGGGCACATACTTTAAGTAAAGCTGATAGAAATTCAGCATTATCCTCAGTCCATTAATGCCACTCAGATTCCTTCAGCATGAACACGCTCACTCCTGCCCTGGCCAGTCGTCCACACGGATGGAGGTTCAGCTTTTTGACTGCACTCATGTTGCCATCAACGCCTGCTTTTACAAGGAGATATAAGATTAATTTCTCTAGAAGTATTTACCTCTTCCAGGAACACATTTGTATCAGTATTATGCTACTATTATCAGTTACAAGTTTACTGAAAGTTTGAGAACTTGTTTTACCATTTTCACAGTGGGAACTAGCTTCAGAGCAGGAGGCTGCCCTCCTCCTCATTTTAAGTCACATTGGAGGATGTAAACTTCATTTTCATTTCCAGGGTATAGGAAATACTACAATTTTAAAACAGTTATAGAAAAGCATTGGATTCTATCTAGCTTTCTAATACTTTGGTAAAGAAAAAACTATTTTTATAAAAATGATCTACTACCAGCAGGAAGTACAGATATAAATTTGGGAAGTTTTTCTTCTATCACTTGATATTCTGTTGAATAAAAATATTCTTCCATATGAGGAAGCACTTCTTTCCTGTGAGGGTGACAGCCCCTGGAACAGGCTGCCCAGAGAGGTTGTGGAGTCTCCTTCTGTGGAGATCTTCCAAACCCAATGGGATGCCACCCTGTGCCACGTGCTCTGGGTGTCCCTGCTGGAGCAGGGGGTTGGATCTCTAGAGGTCCTTTCCAACCTCAACCATTCTGTGATTCTGTGAATTTAATGGTAGGAAAACATCTTTGTCTCTTTTTAACGGTAACGGACTTTATAAAGTCATTGCAATCTTTCAGGCCCTGCAATAAATCTTCCAGTTTTTGCTCTCCTCTCGCCAGCAATTCCAAACGCCACTGAACTGAGCGGCAGAAGGTGACCTGCAGCACAGGAGCTCCACAGCTGGGGAGCCCAGAGCACAAGGCAGGGGCCTCATTTTTTAATGGTATTTGCCTTGGATCGCACCAAAACTTAAAATGCAAGTTACCACCCCTGCATTGAGGTTCACACCACAATCTTAAGTGAGAATGAAGCAACTTGACTGCACAGGGACTGAGGCATGTCTCAAAATGCTGCAAATATGACCAGCTGTGGAGCTATGTGGCTGCCTCCAGGAAAGCCTCTGACTTGGGGACACAGGAGCCGGACTCTCAGGGCACAACAGCAGTTCTCCTTAGCAGAGGCGAGGCACACTGCCATCGACGAGATCGACCATCAACCACATGCAGGAGATTTTATAAAAATCAGAGTGTATTTATTGACAAAGAGGCACCAGGCGCGGGACAGGAGGCTGGCATTGTCAGTCCTTTGCCACCCCTCAACTGGCGATACAGGGCCCGAGCCAAGTCCAACCCCGCAGGGCTTGCAGGTTGTTCTGTCCCACCACACGCCGGGGTGCCTCATGCCTTCCTCCTCTTGCCACCTCCACCAAGGGCAGGCCGCTGCTGCTGCCGTTTGCCACCGCCGCTCTTCTTGCCACCGCCGCCGCTGCTCTTCTTGCCGCCACGGCCAGGCCGCTGCTGCTGCCGGCGGCCGCGCTTCCCGCGCTGTGCTTTCTTCTTGCCCTTGGCGGCCGCCTCGGCATCCTCCTCGCGGAGCTGCTTGTTGACAGCGCGCGTGATGTCCAGGGCTGGCTTCTTGCTGTTCATGCCACGCAGCATCTCCAGCTGCCGGCCCCGCTCGGCCGCCAGGTCCCCCAGTAGCGGCGCGAAGCGGCGCTTGCGGCCGCCCTCACGCGCCGGCGGCTCCGCGGGCTCCTTGGGCAGGCGCGGCTGGAAGCGGCCGAGCGAGGCGGTGGCCACGCGGGCGACGCGCGCAACATGGCCCAGCTCGGCGCGGCTCTGGTGGCCCGTGGGGTGCAGTGGGGTGGCCGCGCGTGCGGCACGCGCCAGGTTGCGCAGCCGGTTGAGCTCGTTGCGCGCCACACGCTCACGCTTCTCCCGCCGTCCCCGCGCCA